>JAUYWV010145355.1:0-10359 GCA_032274565.1 Nematoplana nigrocapitula | reverse complement strand
TTTATTCTGATGATTTGGTAGGAAAAAGCAGAGAGGAGAATTATGTTGAGAGATACTTTCTTTGGATCAAATCAGGGGGCTAATGGCTTGAAAGCTGATAGGTCACATAAATTAACCACTGTAGAAGTGACCTCTTGAAATGTAACCAATTTTACACATAAACTCCGAGGTATACTATTCGCAAATTTATTAGTAGTAAAATAAAATTGTAGGACGTTTTTTTAAAATATCGCCTGTTTTTACCCGGGTTTTTCATTTTTATTAATTATGCCCTTTTAATGGGCCTATGTTACTCCCAGTGAAACGCCGCTTCACTTGAGACCCTTTGCAACCCTCTGTCATGTTCCATTCTCGAGTTATAAGCGTACAGAAGGACATCGCGACAGATCACCACAAATATAGTCATATGAAATAGACATCACTTTTCAAAAAGGGTGCAATTCAATTTCTCTCCCCATTTCAATGGAAGCATTACAGTTTTTAATTTTTAATAGACACAGTATCCAAAAAAATAATAATTTTATTTTTTTAATGTACAAATATCGACAGAACGATGACTATATACGACAAAAGATATAACCGGGTTTAATCTGCAAATGTTTCAGACTGGCCAGCTGGAAGATTTGAATGTGAATCGGAATGAATAAAGACTAACACGAGAACTAAATTACAATAAGCATACTAATTGTGAGTAGTACTCATAGTATATAGTAAGATATATTAGCGAAATTTCGTAATTATCAGCATTTATAAGCTCACAATGTTTTACATACAGAGGATTTATATCATCGTAGTTGTCCAACTGCTTAGGAAGCAGACGTCTTATACATGAGACCACTCATTTCAAAACAACTAAAACAGATCTATCGACTTAGAACATAAGGATGATCGACATACATCTAATAACACGACAGACAATCTTCTAACTTTAATCTATGACGCCACCGACCTTGATTCCCATTCGCTTCAAATCGGCAACAGCCAGCTGTGGAAAGTAGGTCAGCCAATGGGCGGGCTCAGTGAATTTGCGAATCTCTTCGTCGGAAAGTTTCAAGCTGCACATGATCTCCCACTGGTAGAGCGCATCGCCGGTCTTGGCCGCCACTTTGCTCTTTTTCCCCTTGGCCCGGTCCATGCCCAGCTGCAAGCATGACAAAGGTAAATCTCATGACTCACTAACAACATAAAGTAGCTATAGTAGTCAAAATCCATTCACCTTGATTTCATTCACTTCCGCTTTCTGCTCCTCCTTTTTCGCGTCTCGATCTGGGAAGAGCGGAGGATATCCGAAATCTTCCATTTCCCGTTGCAGCTTGTCAGCGCTGGCTTTGATCGGCATCCCCGTACAATGGAGTCCAAAAGGCCACAGGGTCTGCTTGCCCTTCAGTCGCTCATAGCCCATGGCAAACTGCGAGTGACAATCAGAAAAACCTCCTAACAGACAGAGACACGCTTAATAGACCTTCTCAGTGCATTGCATTTACCTATCAGCATGTGCTGCGCCTTATCCTCCACCTGCTCAGCTGATGAAGGGGTAGCTTCCAACGCAACTTTGCTTGCTTCTCTTCACCTTTACCTCATCAACCTCACAATGCACATCATCAACCTTTCGCTTCTTGTCTTGTTTCTTTTCAGCCTCTTTTTCATCCTAATGGCAGCTCAGCATGCCAGGGGCGCTTATTTCCCTACTCACAATGACTGTGCCAAGAGTTTTTTTCTTTCAAATCCTGGCCTTTTCCATTCCATGATTATAGATTTTTTTTCAAAATCGAAGACTTTTCTAGGATTTAAATTTTTTTCAAAAATCAAGGAATATTTCACCGGGAATTTCCAATTCCCCTCGGGCAATAGCAGCATTCTACATATAGATTTCCCATAAGTGCAGCAGATCATGCTGCTGGCGTGTACCGTACACTGGAGGGTAAACACTGCCAACACTAAAGCCCGGTTCACAATGATCTGTATACACAGGCGTGTATTTCCCCCCGGAATGGTCAGGACATCAGCTGTTTTGCTGCTACAGCAGTTGCAGTGGCTTCTCCAGCCAGAAATCAATGAGGATTCTAGCGAAGACGACCAATCAAAACATAGCAGCGCCCTGTGTATAAAGAGCGAGTTAAACAAAATTTAACTCTCATTTTTACACAGGCCTGTGCGTCTGGGTGCTATTTTTAGAAACAAATTTACACAAGTGTAAACTAAATACACTTGTGTACACAGGGACACAGGCCTGTGAATACAGAGCATTGTGAACCGGGCTTTAGCAGCAGACCGATTAGAAATTGGCCGGCCAGGTTTTCATTGTCTCAGCAACCTGGATAGTGTATACAAATTATCAAACAAGAAGCTTTCATTTCCTCAACAGGCATTTTTTTTAATCAATATATTATAATAATAATGACATCTGAGTGGCTCACCTCGCATTTTGACAGAGAAAATGTGTGACCCAGATGCAGACGTCCATTCATGTAGGGGTATGGAAATGTAACGAAAAACTTTTCCTTTCTGAAAAAAGGTTTTAGTACTCATTTAATATATTTTAAAAATCAACAAACTTTTCAATAGAACAAATTTTTACTTGTCAGATTTAGTCAAAGGAGCGTCTTCTTCAAAAATCTTTTCACTGTCCCAAACTTTTTGTATTTCTTCTTCGATTTTCAAAAGTTCATTCAATTTGGCTGTTCCTTTCCTGTTAGCCATATTTTAGCTGAAGTAAAAATAAAACAAAAAGTTTCAAGTAAAACCAAAAATGAAACATTAAATTCCTAAAACAATACTTTATTCAATTCAACACCAGAACAGAGGCAATTGACACAAATGATAAATAATTAAAGTTAGTCATGCCTTAGAGAATAAATAATATGATATTATCATTTTTTCTATCTATCTCCTTACTGATTGTTCATTTCACTCAATATACATCTGAAGAAGTGATAGAGAGAATTTAAGTTCTTTTAAGGGTGCCTTAATCAACCAATGCGTAAGTCAGTCGGTAAGTAGCCACAGCCTAAGTAGCAGCTTTCTGTTAATCAACCAGTGAGTAACTTAGCCAGTGGCTAGCGTTAAGTCGTGTTGTAACTTTTACAATGCAAATATTTACTTACCGGCAAGCGCTGTGTAAGTGGACAAAACGGCGACTGTTTAATGGTTTGTCAGCATGAGAGGTGATAAAACAACCAGATTTATTAATCTACATGTCAAAATCCTTTGGAATATTATGCCAACAACAAATTTAGGGCTCGGTACCAGTAAAAAAAGAAACATTTGTGCAATTAGCCGATGAAATTGTCAACCATGTTCACGCCAGTGAACAAAACGGGGACTGACAACAGAGGAGAAAATGTAAATTACCCCGATTTTTTTTGCAACCAACAGCATTCTGTTATGTATTGATGACTTTTTACGAGTTAGTCCTGCTACCGTCAATGACGCCATTCATGAGATCGCCGATCGCCATCTACCAACTACGAGCAGAATGGATTAAATGGTTAGATCCCACAGTTTTCTTGTGATTGTCGACGTGTCATATTTCTTTTCATTTTTTATATAGTAAACCTAATACCTTTACTGGATATTTTTTCGATAGATTTTGCTATATATTTTGCAATTGTAATATATTGAAATAGAAGTGTCCACAAAATGGCAGAAAAATATAATGCAAATTTAGTAGATAAAACTGTAGTAAAGGATTAAAATGTTATATTTTGACATCCAGTATGGCAGTATTGATCTGTATATGGACTTGTGTTCAGCTGGGTTGAGTTGCTTGTACAGTTGATTCTATATTTAATTAGGCCGGCATTCTGCCGGAGGACACACACACACTGAGAGTTTGTTATGGAGCAGACTGGCGAGGAGGTGAACAAGGTTAACGACTACTGCCAGGAACTGCTACTAATTACAGGTCGAGGACTGTGTGTCCTCCCTGTTCCTTTGCCTGGTTGTGTTGGATGGAGGGTTAATGTGGTCCCCAGAAGTACGTGCATCTTCAGCTGTTCCGCCTGGACTTAAGCGAGGGGTTAACGTGGTCCCCAGGAGTCTCAATGCAAGAAGGATATTGGTGTTGTATGCCTCTGTTATTTATTCTGTTGACTGTAAGCACTCACATGGCAACTGTTCTATAGGCCGTTGTTGTTTTTGTCCTGTACGAGTCGCTATCTGAGAGCTAGGTTGCAGAGAGAGTTGTGTACCCGGTATAGCTGATCTCTTTGTGTTTCGCCCTAGGTGGGCTGTTCTAACTATTAATGAAGTTTTGTTTGTTGCGACTACACCTTTTATCTTTTCTTAAGTTGGGTTAGCTTCTTCATACTTCCCTCACTTGTTAGCCCCTTCCAGCGGTCGGAGGCCGCCTAAAATGCATTTTATTACACCAATCAGTCTAAGTGTAATAGCCACTTTGATATTTAATATTGGCACCTATAGTATATAATTTCAGTTTCAGTCAATTTTCAATCTAGTAAATGAGTCATTTGAGTGATGTAAAAAAAAGAAAAGCATAATTGGAGCCTAAAAATGTATTGTACGAAGAATGCAGATTTTTCATAGACATACATATTATCATATTATATCTATATTTATTATTAATAGAAATATTTAACATAATGGTAATCTTCCAAAAGCTGAAGGTGTAATACCGAGTCTGACACAGGCCCATAGCAATATGTTTTAGAATGGGGGGCGAACTTTATAAGGGGCCCATTTTCCTCTGAGACAGCCCACAAAATGTTACTGCAAATGTCTAAATTAACAGAACGAAGAGGCTTTATTTGGGTAAGACAATTATTATGAACAATTACGAATTACTGAAATTATTAAAAGTTTCTATAACTTAGAGAAGATTTAACATAATTTTACATATGGTATTTGTTTGCATTTCACTTTAGATTTGTACAATTTTCAGCTTATTGCAATGACTTACTGATAATGACAATATAACTGTGTATGTGCACAGTATAGAGAATTCAAGTATGAATGAAAAACATGTTATTGTGAATTAATTTCAAACATCCCAAAAAGGTCAACTAATTAAAAAATGCCAAAAAAAACTTCTGCTTTGCTCCCTACAGCATACAAATTCTCTGGCAATAGCATGCAAATCAATCTTATCTACACGATCACGGAGTACATTTAGCAGCATTAAATGATTAAGTCGAGTTTGGCATGTGCTTGTCCTAAGATAACTTTTCACCTGCCTCATTGTAAAAAATGAGCATTTAGATGATGCATTGGTTGCTGGTAAGACCATTAAAAGTTTGTACAATGTTACAGGACTCGACATCAATTATTGTGCATGTGCAACATGGTTCTAAAAAATGTCTATGATCTTGACATTGACATGTTGGTCATGAAAATGTGCCGAGAAGAGCTCTAGTTGGGCTTCCAGGATTGGAGATGGCATTTTAATATCACTTTTGTATATTTCCATTACTTTGTTGACTTCTTTCTCGAAATTTTCCCCTTTTGCAGCTTTGAATAAAAGATCTTCGAGGCACATTTGGGCTTTGTAGCCTGGTTGGTTAAATCTATCTCGGATGGATGCGACACTTTTGTCAATAATTTCATAGTAAAATTGCCTGTAGTAGGCTATAGGATCCGTGTGATAGTATGATTTGCCAGCACCAAATTCAAAACATTTTGGAGCTTTCATTTGCGAGGCATTACATGGTCATCGATATTGTACCAATTTGCTACTTTTGTAATTTTGTTTCAAAAGTTTTCTGCATCACTTATACTTTCAACTTTGCACAGTTGAGACAACTAAATGAGCTATTGTTTGACATTTGGATATTGACAGATCGGCTTTTGAATAGAACTACTTAGGTTGTCAATGTGACTCAAAATATGTTCTGCTATATGCAGTTCAAAATAGAAAGAGAACTTTTCCATTTTGCTTTGTATGCCAAGAATTCTGGCTCTAAATTAGTCTCTAGAGTAGCTTCCCAGAGTTTCCTTAACGCCATATAATTTTGACAAATACTATGTAAGGCTTCTGCTTTGACAGTCATACAGAAGGGCACATTGTTTAAATACCAGATTCATTACTCTCAAGGTCAACTTTTATATTATGTAGCATTTCTTCATATTTGGGGAAGTATTTTACCAACTTTATTATTTATTGACATGTAT
Source organism: Nematoplana nigrocapitula (assembly GCA_032274565.1). NCBI lineage: Eukaryota > Metazoa > Platyhelminthes > Proseriata > Nematoplanidae > Nematoplana > Nematoplana nigrocapitula. Next base: position 4,233 of record JAUYWV010145355.1, on the reverse strand, counting down.
CTAGCAATGTGTGAATAGTGCTTTTGGCTCTTTATTCAAAATTCTGTTTGCAACAGCTTGCTTACTTCAGGACATGTCAGATGAGCCATCGTAGCATTGACCCCTACAGTGACTTAGTAGCAGATTGATGCGCTGTAGTGCATCCTTGATAGACTTGAATAATACAATGTGTCAGCTGTTAGTGTTATGTCTGAAATGTGGTACAAACTTACAAATTCTTCTCAGATAGTTAAATCTTTGTCAACCCATTATAAGCAAATAGTGAACTTTTCGCAATTATTACTGTCAATGCTTTCGTCAGCCATAGCTATAAAGAAATCTGCAGACTGATGGAAATGACAATTTTACAGAGAACCTGATGAGCTATAATCTAAAGGCATTCATTTTGAATATCTGGTGATGTGTATCTAAGTTGTTTCTTTCTATTCAAGTCTAAGAGAACAGGGTCATTATTTGCCCGAAATAGCAATATTTGGTTGAAATTACTATCATTTCTAACCCAAAAAACAGACCATATCAAGCTAGGAAGCATATGTTCTAGAGGATTTTCATAAACACTGTCCTGTTTTTTCGTCTATTTTTAATTACTTTGGAACTGAGGCTCTCAGAAATATCGCAAATATAATTGGGCAAGGTCGCCACTTTTTCTAATGTTTCAGAGTGATATTCAGAGATTTTGTGTTTTCTAAATTTAGTTGCCGCTTTTTTCCAATTAATAAAAACAAACACAGATAAATGCTTCTTCACAAAATTTCCAAAACATGTTTTTTATGGTATGTCTGCATGCAAATATGACAAAATGCTGTATCTATCTGTACATCATAATGGAGCCACTCAAAGTCAAAGTCAAATTGGCTATATGGTATACCACTTACTTACTTTGAAAATATTGAAATTGTCATTTTGACTTTCATTGCCATTGAGAGGTGTCTCTTTGCAGCTAAGCGTCCCTTTCCAGCTAAGAGGGGCCCATGTGGTAGAGTAGAGAGGGCTGTTTCTTTTTAGTTAATATTAAGTTAAGAAGAGGGGCCCTGTGAGTCTGTGACTGTGTAGTTAAGTGGTCAATTTGCATTTTAGAGGGGGCCCCCTGTGTAGTTAAGAGTGGTCAATTTGCATTTCAGAGCAGGGGCGGATCCAGCGCGAAATTTGGGGGGGGGGGAACTGTTTCGAGGGCCACCAAACCTACCTACCCGCTACCCCCTGAAAAAAATCTCCTCGAGAAGCATCAGAATGACAGAAATATTTTTTGTGGATTTTTAACAATAAATTGGCCTATCTAACATTAGTAAATTATATGTTCTAAAGATTTATTAAAGAAATATTTTAATTAGACTAAAGTACTACGTATTACCGCTGACCTTGATATGTAGGAGTTACACGCTTCTATGCAATAAAAGTGTTTAAAACTTTCGCCAAATCTTTTTATTTTCAAAAAAAGTATTACACTTAAACTTTTAGACAAAATTTATTAAAAGTTAATCGAGATTTATAACGTTGTCTCGCTGTAGTTTTAATAAATTCTAATATTTTAACAAGGTACTTCATGCCTATTGGTGGTCCTGAATAAGTTAGTGATGGATTATCTCAATACTTATTGCCATGCAATCAGTCCGAATTTGATAAATAAAACCTTTTTGTAAGGCTGCGTCCAAACTATGCAATTTTTCATGCAATTGTTCATGAAATGAAGTTGCATGAAATTTTGATCGTCCACACTATGCAATTTTTTTATGCAACTTTTGGCGATACTCAAGTTTCGTGAAACATTTGGTGCGATTTTCAGGGCGACTTTATCCAATAAACAATGGTACGTACATGGTACGTACTCTCGCGACCACCATTTGGTACGAGTCTAGTACCGACCATTGGTACCGACGTTGTACGTACGTGGTACGTACATTGTTTACTGGGTAATTGTCACAGTATCAGTGATCAGCGTATAAACACTTTTTCTGACTTTTTTATAGGCGGCTGTTTTTCATGAAACTTTCAGAAAAGTTGTATTAGAGTGTTAGCTATCCACAGAACTCAATTTTATTTTCCGCAGATCACCTAAATGTCAACTATTCGAAATCTAGCTCGAAAGTGCTATCTCGGGAACTAAAAGTCGGATCGATCTGAAATTAAGGTGGGGGTACTCCGGAGGCACCGAGCACTATCCAAAAAGACAAAAACTATCAAAATCCGACCAATACTTTGGAGATATTCGACAATCCAGGTGAGGATACAGAGATCCGTGATACATAATATGAACTACAGATTTAGACAATCTAGTTATAAGCTGTATATATACTCTATATTAACATAAAAAACGTTTCTAGTTCAGTTTTTGATGCTGCGATTACGCCTATCTAATCAATTTTGTTATGCGACTTATACTTTTTGAGTTACAGTTGTCCTAAATATGGCCCTAAAATTAGAGCATGATATTCGGAATGTTCTGGACTAGCCGACAGATATTCAATTAAGCTGAAATTTTCAGGGGTACTTAATAAGTAGAGGCCAATCTCCGGGCTTACAAAGTTTGAAATCAATGTGAGGCATTGTAGCCATCAGGCCAGCCTTTCCAATTTTGCCAAATATTTTTATCGGCCGAATACCTAAGAAGACAGTTTTTTATTTGAAAGCAAGTGTATAAGATGTGCAGACCAATTTTACGCCTCTGAGCCAAATTTCGTGGTAATCGAAGGTGATCTTCCGGTCAACCCTATCAAAAAGGACTTTTCAATGCAAAACTTTTCGAGCTTCTCATCTACCGAGTTGTTAGGGGACTTATAAAATTTAGATAGAGCATGTCGAGTTACATATACAACCGAAATTTCAAGTTAATCTGTGAAGAAATAAGTCCAGGAGGAGCTGTTAAGTAAAAAAAATAATTATGGCGAATAGCCTCACTTGTTTTAGTGAGGTGCTCCAGGCAAGCACTCGCTTCAAAAATCTCCATTATCGAACGAAAAATGTCGCAACATAATACCGGTAATTGTGGTAATTATTGACATACTGTATACCAATCTTAGTGCAGTTTTTTTAAAACGCATTAGAATTTTATGCTGCGTACGATGGTATTTTTTTATTTTGGTCCGTCGAATATTGATTTTAGCTAAATTGATTTAACCATATTGCCTAAAAATTCTAAAATTGACTGTTATTCGAGGAGAGATTTAAGCACGCGCCATTGTAGTAGCTACGATGGTCCGATTACTCGGAAACCTTGACTATAACTCGATCAGTGAAATTCTACGTCGAATGGTGCCTCAGTCTGGGTAGTCAAAATTTCAGCTGACAGATGGTCTAAGGTCTAATTTTGGGAAGTTCTCCATGTTATCAAAATCAATGCCTGCAATAGTTTTTTTCACATCAGTTCAATACTAACTTCATTGGTTGTCCATTGGGGCATACCCCTTGTAACAATATATAAATCGTGTAATAAAAACAGGGAGATAGGGAAATAGATGGAAAGAAATGACGTTACAGGAAAATGATAATATTTATAATTATCGAGCAAAATTTACACAGTAAGTAGACACAATTTTGTTTGTCCTATATTGATCGCCTCATCAACCTATAGCCAAATACAAAAGTCAGACGAAATGCAGTTTCACTTCTGATTTCAACCGCCCTATAAGATGTAAAAGTGGCGCGATCAAGATAGTTTAAACAAACAATTTCAAACAGCAAAAACAACAGTCTTTTAGAGAAATGCCAACGCAATGTTACAAATAACGAACACAAAGGATAGTAGTAAAAAACTGTAGGAGAAAGTTTATGCCCACACGCCATAGCCGCCGCCGCCGCCTCCACCTCGATACCCTGTGTTGCCGCCTGTCCCGGGTCTGCAATCAAAGTGAACCATCATTAAAGCACAACTGACACAGCTCGGTTGCAACAAATATATCATATTATGTAATCTCCTGTATAAGCAAAGAGGTTGGAATAAGTATACTACACCTTTTTCAAGTCTATTTAAGATATTTCCAAGTCAACTTCAGATAGTCCAAATCTTTTCCAGATTTTTCCAAGTCAATTTCAGATAGTCCAAATCTTTTTCAGATTTTCCAAGTCAATTTCAGATAGTCCAAAACTTTTTCAAAAAAGTATAAATGAACTTCGAATTTTACAATTCTTTATTTTTTATGAAAGCGCAAGACTCCACACGCTTTTGTAAAAACCAAACATATACAAACAATATTTATAATGCGAAACCACAGTACCCTGTTACATAGTGTTACAAGT
>JAUYWV010145344.1:0-10359 GCA_032274565.1 Nematoplana nigrocapitula | reverse complement strand
CAATATATGAAAAGTATTGGAATGACTACACCAGCTACTGCAACAATTATTTTAATGGTCAAGGGATGGAGAAAAATCCTACCGAAGAAAGCTTGTTATAGTATATTTCCGATGGCCGGTTAAACACATTGTGTTTTATCCCACTTATACAAAACAGGTTAAATTTTGAATATCGACGCGGGTTAAAACATGGGGTGTTTTGCCCCGCCATGGAAAAAAAAAGATTTAAAACAACAATATTCCAATAATTCTCACTTATTTTATCGAAGAAATTTTTGTAAGCTAGTTGATTGGTTTGTGTCATTTAAAAGTGTTATTTGATGGGATCATAGAGTAAGGATATATTATATAAATTCATATTTTAGATCTCCTAACAATTCTCACCTTTGCAACGGGAGATCTCAATTTTTCCAACAAACTCATCTCATTTGTTCATAAAAAGAAATCGGAATTTCAAGTAAGTAAACACAATATAGCATATATATATACTGTAGTAGTGTTCTTACATTTCATGTTACTATCCGCCAGTGTTTGGAATTAACTTTAATTTCGATATCTTCAAACAATAACCTTCCAGCTGGATTTGAGCTATCCTCGCCATTAATGTCATCATTACTACTTTGTTCCAACACTTCTTCCCTGTAGAATGTCGAGTCGAGTTGGATGCAGAGGCCCCAGCCTTAACGACTATAGGTTTTTGTATTATGGAGACTTCATGGTTTACTATGGGAAGGTACATGGTTGAGGCCCCAATCTCTTCCACGGTACATGACCGAGATTCTCAAATATGGTGAGAGTCGCTCTAATCTGCTTACCACCAGCAGGGTGTTTTTAAAAGACAACATCTCCGCAGTGCCCAACTAACTAGGGCTAGTACGTTTGACCATTGTTGATCTTCTACTCAATTAAGCGTGATGTTTTGCCGTTGACCATCAGATTCGTTCGCCAGCATATTCGCCGTAACCCTGACTAGGGAGGTTAAGGGATTGCTACACTTGCATGCCACTGACCTGCCTCCTGAAGAGGCATAACCTGCAAGTCAGCAGGTGTGTTTGAAATCAGAGTCTCCTTCTCCTATCTCATGAACTGGCTAGGCTAAGGGTCATGAGCAACCCTTCATGTCACTGGAGGATATTCCATCTAGCATGTTGTAAGAATCTGAAGAGTAAACTTTTTTATTTTTTCTCCACACACATTATACTTAAGTATTCAATTGTATCCATTTCTTATCCTTTACTTTGCAAAACTTTTTAATTGTCTTTACAGCCTACACTTTATGGTATACGATGTGATATCTTTTAATTTTGGTTTATCTTATATGATATTCTTTTTTTAAACGTTCGCCATCTTTACCAAACTGTTTTGTATTTATACTATATTACTTTAGCAGCTTTTTATCATTTCCCTATCCAGCAAGATGTACTCGGGATATGCAACGCCTTGTGTACATTTATCACTGATGAATTGAATTCCTATGTTACTCAACTGCTTCACGAGGAGGTTATTCGACCGCGACCTGGTGCAGCTTTGGGGGTACGTGAGTGATCGAGCTATTGTTTTCTACACCACCCCTGATGACTTCCTTGTTTGGTAGTATACTGCAACTGGGCTGGATTAGTTGGTGGTTATACTGGATAAAATACAAAAACCACAATTTTATTAGAAAACTGAAGGCATAATAAAAACTGCCCGATGTTTCACCCAACCTATTGGGCATTATGTCGGGAAGAGAGGGAGAGAGACCGAAAAGGTTTACCGTTCTGTTAGCAATGAGTCTTTTTCTTCCATGCAGACTATACTTTCAAATCTAAACTCCCCAGTCTATCTTATATACTGTATTTATGGCCTACCCGAGATTCATATACCTAATGTTCCTATTCGTCATGTAATGTTCATCGACGACGAAATTTCTTTTCTTTGATGTTTAGGCCACCCCCAATTGTGTTTTTCTTTCTGTTTTTTCTCGTGCAAACCAATCTTTCTTTTCTTCTATATAAGTAATTTTGATGAGGTTTTTCGTTCCAAAATTGTTATTCTATTTGATCGTTCCGTTGATTCTTCTGTTAGTGAGAGTCTTATTCGTTCATTTAACTACGCTTATTTTTAGTATCCCAGTACTCTAGCTTCCTCTCTCACCAATTTTTAGAAATTCCTCTTTTTACAAGCGGTTTGCCGGTGTCTTCAGAGGAAGTTTAGCTCTAATCAGCATCTTTGTTTAAATACTTTTCGCTCACTCACCCCACTTCATTTATTACTTTCAAAATTACAAAATTAAAAGAGACACAGTTCCAAGTAAAACGAGAGATGAACTAATGGAAGGAGAGTCGACGTAAGGATATTCGAAGGGTCACGAGTCTGGCAAATCTGATATCCTGTATATTGATGTAATTAAGATGCTTGTTGGAATGTACAGATGTGGATTAAATATTTTATTTCTTTACTAATCATTTTGCGTCTTCAGCGAAACACGCAATATATAAATCACTACAATGATACTCTTCTGCCCTGATAATTAAGTAAAGTGTAGAGTGAGCCAGGTTGTTTGGATCAAAATGGACTCAGTCTCCCTAATCATTAATATTAGCTGTATTCTTCATTAAATTTTCGTCCACCTTCTGATGTGGATTGGTTATATAATATTTTGGGTTCTGTTCGCTTTTGACAAATTCCACATCCACTATAAGAAGTCGATCACAAACGACATGCCATCTGCCTCAGGGAACCCTATCGAAGCAAGATCCTCCAGAGCGTCTACGTCAACTAACCAATAAGACGCTAATCGAACTCAAACTGAGAGAGACTAGCATTGTGATCTGAACAGATGGTTCAGTTAGCGAAGATCAGAGGGAAGGATGTAGTGGCGCTCTCATCGAGTACAAAACAAGCGAGGGAATGAAAACCATTGAAGTACAACATCCAGCCGGAGCATTCTGCTCAAACTTTATAGTTTCAATTACAGGCATTAAAAATGCCACCGAAGAGATTGCTGCAAGGCAGGGACAAAGAATAAAAACACAATTTTTACGACAGATGAAAGGAGACCAAGGACCAAACCAAATAGAGAAGATGTCTCGCATAGAGAGGACAACGCTGGCCATAACTTCGAACGGTGCAGGTACGGTACGGGATAGAACAAGACACGTCACCTACTTGCGAGGAATGTGATCTCGAAGAGGAAACTGCTGACCATCTGTTACTCTTCTGCGATAGATGGAGATGTAAGCGTACAAAGCACTTTGATGGCCCTGACTCCAGTCCAGCGGGGAGCAGATCATCGGCTTCTTCCAGGATATCGGACCGACACGTGTGAGCTCCGGCTCGCGAGGGGTGAAGCAACAACAACTACAACATGACCTATGATTTTAGATAATAAATTGGCGTCTTGGTTGACTCCCCATTCTTTCCCGACTTTCTAATATTTTCTATCGGAATTGTCGGCGAGTGCCTTCTCCAACGTAATCGCTGGAGTAATGAAGTCCAGTTGCTTCTAAAAAATATTTTGGGAGGGGGCAAAAGCTTGTATGGTGAGAGCGGTCCGCTCTGTAGCTTTCTTAGAGTAAGAATGATTTAGAAGTAAAATGTCTCCGTATAAACAACAATTGTCCGTGGACAATCTCATCTTTAATTAATCAATCTATTCTGTATACACTTCAACTGAGATCGAACTCGAATAATAGCAAATTTGCAAAATAATTTACAAAAATTTTTTATCAAAGACAATACAACGTTGTTTGAATGTTTCAAACAACTAAGGTAACTTAATCAAATTAAAATTACACTCATTCAATCTAGACCATTTACATTAGAAATTCACCGACATGACTCCACGTTTTGTCTATTAAACGAAAATCTCTAATTCATCTTCTCCTATACTTCAACTCTAATCCATGCGTAACTCTCGTTCACCCTAGACTTTACTTCAACTGAAATTCACCTAACATAATTGAAATATTCATCATCTTCCAAGCATTAACACACAGGGGGGGGGGGGGTTCCATACCAATACTCTCGTATCTTTCAGTTTGATAGTTAATGCCTTAGGATTGCTTTATTGTATTTCACCACCTTCCCGGCAGAAAATGTTTTTTCTATGCTTAAGACTTAAGCAATGCCTTACTTACCACTCAGGGTAAGTCCATCTTTCTAAAAAAGTAATTCAAATGTGATTGTGGATCTTTCTAAAAATATTAGTTCAAATCTGTTTCAAGATCTTTCGAAAACAAGTAATTACAAAGATGAACAAAGTGTAAGTCGGTCTTTCTAAAAAGAGTAATTCTTGCTATTCGTAAATTATAGAAAATACTTTTCAAAATTTGTACTTCACATGTATTGAAGCATTTTAACATAAATTTCAAAGTACTGGAGTTTTGCGGTCAGTTTATTAAGATTATTTTGTGGTTCACATGGAACATATATTTCTCTATAGAATTTCATAATTTTGTTAAATACTCTTTTATTTTTTAGCAGAAATTTAATTATGTATACCTTATGCTGTTAGCCGTTGAGTATTTAATCCAGGACGCTATTATATGGCGTTTCAATATTTTACATGTAAATCTTTTATAGTAGTCCCAATTTTAAACATGCTTTACATGTATTAGCTGATTAGGTCCGGAATGCCTTTCATGGTTTTTCTTTTCCCTTTCCAGGCTTCTTCTTTCTATCCTCTGAGCCCACTGCCCCAACCTCTGTTTTCATCCCAATACCTGGTTCTGGGAAAGACACCACCCAACCGACGTCCACCCAATGTCACTTCAACACCTACACCCAAATCGAGACCACCAGGTACATTAGATAATAACATTTTGATGTCAGTAACCTTACTGCTAACCAGTCATGTACATCCTTTAAATTGTGTGAAATATAAATCAGTAACAAATATTTATGAAAGTGGATGACTAATCAGACTGTTTTAGCCATTTCACTGCGTTGTTTTTTATTTCATTAAATCTTTACAAAAGGTTGACATATGCAAACATGTAGTGTAATAGTACTTGATAGCAATGTAGCATTTTGTTCTCTGAAAATTTACGGATGCTTTTTTAATTTTGTTGAAAATGTTTTTTGTGGATTTGGAGTATGCGTTATCATGTCGATAGAACTAAATATATATATCCTATCTAATTATTTACCTATAAACTACCATTCTTCTTATTATTATTCCCGGTCGGGGGGGGGGGGGCGTCAGCATCCCGATCTCCCTCATGTAGGGATGAGCGCGGGATCCAACGGGATCTCTCTCAAGTTTGGTGCGGGTCCACCACAGGCCGTTCTTTGGGGGGGGGGGCGGCTGATCTCCGCCAGGTACCGCACGCACTATGTCAAGTGGGTTGTCTTAAATTATATCGGTGTAGTTGGTATCCGAGGAGAGGGAATCGGGTAAAGTCGTACTGGGTACAGTTGAACAAGAGGTGAGTTGTTGTCTTCACCTCCTCCTTTTCTTCTTCTTGCCCCGAATGCACTGTCGTGTATTAACGTCGGCCGATCGACCGATCCTCTCCAGGAAGCATTCTATGTCACCGTATGACAGAGAGAGAATATTACACGAAAGCAGCCTGCTTCCAAAAACCTCGAGCCTGGCAGCGGCGTGACCAGGGCACAAGGAAAGGAGGTTGTCGCAGGTTTTTGCTTCTTCATCGCAGTCCTAACCTGTGCCTGTAGTCCTTGAGCAGCAGGCTGTGTCCGCTCCGGAGCTGGGCAATGGTGGTCTGCCTCTTCCGGCTCTTCTTATTCACCTTGATCTTGTCCCTCCCTCTTCCATTCGAGGTACCCCCTCGCGTCCCTCCAGTTCGAGGTGATCTTGGTCTTGATGTTCATTTTGACCGTGAGAAGGTCCCGTCCTATATGGTTTTGTCCCATGGTGCTGGCTTCCTTCGCAAATTGATCTGCCTTTTCGTTGCCAGTGATACCAACATGACTGGGGACCCATTGTACTTCAATGACTGCTCCTTCGCTGGCTACGTCCCCGAGTAGCTCCCTGTACAGTGTACTGTATTCATTTTCGGCTTTGCCATCATGTGAGACAGGGCTGGATTTCAGCTTTTCCAACTCGTTGAATTTAGACCTTTTTGAAGGTGAATTGTGCGGCACGGTTGCCTTTTGTTGTAGGTTGGCGGCTAGCGATGTCAATAATGATCGGTAAATAGTCTGATCCAATGTGGACTCCTAAAATCCAGGTGATATGTTCTTCCCATGATGCATGGGCGAGGGAACTATCGGGAGCAGTCCCCGTGCCCCTTGAACTGACTCTGGTATTGGAGCCGTCGTTTCAGTGACACAAAGTTATAGGAGAGGGTCCAGTCATCAATCTTTCTCCCGGCTTCGTCTTCGTTTTCATTCTCGACTCAAGGCCCGTTGTGAGCATCCCTGACATCGGATTCGTGAATCGGGGATGTAAACGATATTTATTGAGATTGGGCGGGCCGGGGAGGCGGGGATCGTTCAACTGAATGGACGAGGTTTCGATACTAGTATCTTTGAGGGCTCGATATCTTGGGTATAGGGTCCTATACTGAACCTCTTCCTTAACCAGGAAACAGACCCCTCGGTGAAGGGTCTCAGTGGGGTTACCGTTCCAAAGCGGTCTACTCTGCCGACTAAATTACCAGCCCTTGAGCTTCGGGGTGCAGCCTCTCTAGATAGATTTGTCTACTAGAGTCACCCAACATCGTTGTCTATGCCGTCAAACCTTTAAATGTCTCAACTGTGTTTAATCCTTGACAATAGCGATCTCGATAATTTCGAAAACGAAACGCAAAGTTAAAATATAATTATATATTTTATCTATTTTTTTACTTTCTATAATTGTTGTTTATTATTTTTGTCAGTTCTTGGAGACGAAGTACTGATCGGTCCACAAGTAAGTTAACTTCTCCCTCTTTTGACTACTGCTTTAAAAAAATACAGTTTTGTTTAAAAAACTATCGATTGTTGTTGTATTGAATCTTTGTTTATTATATAAGTATTTTCTATTATGTTATGTTTGTTTAATGTATTTTTTGGTAGAAATTATAAGAAGATTTCTAATGTAATTGGATGTTTAGCAAAACGGTTATCTGACAAAACAGTGATGAAAAACAGCAAGCTGGATTTAGGAGACGAAAGAGCAGGATAGAATAATTTGTTACAATAATCTTACAAATCATCAATGGAAAGATAAATGAAAATGGAGGAGAAGTGTTTCATAATTTTGTGGATTTCAAAGCAGCGTTTAATACCGTGTGACATTAGACCCTATGTAATACCTTACAAAGTGCAGTTTCATATAGATGATTGGTAAGTTGTGTGAAAATGGAAAAACTAGAGTTAACAGAAGACGTATGCATGTATATAGTGATTGCTTCACAGTGACAGTCGGAGTCCAACAAGGATGCCTCATTTTTTCGTTAGACCAACAACTTTGTCAATAAATCGGTTGTTAAGTGTTTATTCACCGTATAGTAACAATTTTAATATTACTAAGTAACATAATTATTCAACTCTAGGGAACCGCAAAAATAAAATCAAAGTGTCACATATGTATGTATTAACCCTATACAAAAAACAGGTAGTGTTGTAGAACACGTTAATGTTCCTTTAAAATAAATAATATGTAACCATTTTATTTTATTGTTCATATAATTCATGAAATTTTTCTTATATATGTATTAGCCAGATGTTCGCGGAAGTATGTGGTAGGTAGGTATCGCATATATGTTGTGCAATTATGTTTTCAGTGTTACTTAAGACTTTTATCTGGCACACATTTTATTCATCTTAAAGAAAATATGTGATCCTTTACACGTATGTCACCCGATTTACCAAATGTAACTGGTAACCTGCATGTGTCACTAACTTATTAATCTTGTTCAATCAAAAATATCGTTCTAGTTTTTCAAATATTCTGTTGTGTTCTAAATTTAACAACCTGAAACATTTTCCGAGGCAGTTTAGTTTAATACGTAGCTGCTAAGCGAATTATATATCCGAAGTTAAATAATAATAATAATAATAATAATAATAACCGTTTATTAGGACAAATGGAAATAAAAAGAAACACATAATACAAACAAATAATAGAGTGAAAATGCAATAAAAAGTTTAAGAGAAACGAGTAAACTCAGGAAGCTATCAGAAATCAGAGAGCTTATATAAGATTACCTATTATACAAGATAGAACATTTAGGTATAAAACTGTTTAAGCGTTTTCTAGTACTTCATGAGGGGTGAATTACGCAGTCACTGAATAAGGGAACTAGAGTGTCTGAAGAGAGAATTGTACGAAGCAGCGAAAGAGAGTAGAGTGATTTTACAGTTGGTTCCAGGAAATGTAGGAGTTGATGAGGGGAACGAGTGAGCGGGCAGAGAAGTTTACAGAGTCCGAGCAGAAAAGCAGCGATATGTGGAGATCTGGTTTATGTGCGCGGAGTAGGCGTTGGAAAGAAAGATTAAGTACGAGCCAAGGCTGGAGGGAAGAATGAAAGAGATGTACAGATGGAAGATCAAGAGGGAAGAGAAGTGATCTAGTGCTGGTAGCGCAACTCAGATCGGAGAACTGCAGGAAGACAAAGTAGTACCAGAGAAGGATAGGGTTGCTGCAAGAAGTAAGATACAAAAAGTGCGGGGAGGAGGAGGGAGAGAAAAATCACTGGTTGGAGTGCCTGGATTTGGAGAGGACGAGAAGCGAGATGCATTTCGGGATGGTACAGCTTGTGGATAACGAGGCGGTTCTTTGGTTCCATCATCCGAGTGGTCGGCCTGATGACGGTACTCGATGGTTTGGGTTTCAGACCACCGTAAAGAGGTCGCGGCCTGTAAGGTAAGCGTGCACGAGGTTCTGGGGTGGATTCGTGAGAAAAATCTCACTATTAATCTGGATACGTGCGAGGTGACTTTCTTCAGTCCGGATAACAGGGAAGGCAGGTGTGTTCTGAAAGTTGAGGGGGACGGCCATTGTCTTAGGTTCAATCCTAATTCCGTCTTTTTGGGCGTGATGTACTACCAGATGCACACCTTCGGCTCCCAGACAGATAGAGTGTATGCAAAGATTGTGAGGGGCAGTCGAGTCTTGAGTGCGTTGAGTGGCTGGGTTTGGGGATGAAACGGGCGCCTGCTTCGGCAGGTGTACCAGACTCTCCTCTTAAGTACTTTCTTGTACTGTGAGACTGGGCATGGCTGTCTACTGTAGGTCTGCAGGTCCGGGCACAGAATTAGTGTATGATGCTCATTGCCGGCTTATACTCTACTGCGCCTATCGAAGCCAGGCTGGCTTCATTTCGTTTTATGGCGTGAAGCGGTCACATCAGGGGAGGACCCGCGGTTGAACCCGGAGACAAATCCACATTGTCCCCACTGTGAGACCATGAAGCACTAGATTCCGGCGTGCCCTGCTCACCTATACTCACGACTGCGCGCGTTTGGTGCGGGTCCGCGCCTCTGTTGGGGCTGACGGAGAATCCCGTGGCGGTTGCGGGATCTCCGGCTCTTCTGATAGGGGTTGGGGTGGGCGGATGTTCCAATCCACAGCAGCAATACAAGTTAGTCTGTTGGCGTCGAACGAGTCAACATTCAGCTAAGTGGACATAATTATCAGTTGGGTATGTTTTATTTTAACTATTTTTTATAAACGTTTAGATAATGGAGAACTTCCATTATAAGTTTCTAAAATTGTACGGTCAAAACTAATATTTTTTTCAAATACTTTGTATACTTGTTGTGTGGTGTAGTGTTATTCAAACCACAATACTAATATTTTTATAAAAATATAAATGATTTAATATAACATATTATAAATATCATTGCATACTATTGTGTTTTATGGTGTGATACTTTTGTGTAGAACGTTGCTCGGATAATTTCAATACCGGAATCAAAGATAATTCAAATTCAGATGGACAGTATTCCAGGTAAATTCTAATATTTGATTATAAATAGATTGAACGCCGCAGTGCGTCCCGGGATGAAGTTGGACAGAATAATATTATTCTAATTTAAAATGAAAAGAAACGATTTGTAAAGTAAATCTTTTTTGCATATTTTACATTTCTGATATATACGTATAACCTTTGCAAATGGTATGCTTAATCAGGAATCAAAGAAGCATGATTATCGTGACTATTTAAGGAATCATCACAAGATTGTAAAGTTTCTTTAGTGCCATTTCATTTTTAGATAGGTAGATTTTGGTGAAGGCAATTAACTCTAACTTGAGTACAGTTTTTTTAAAGTTTAATATAAAATCCCGACGTTTAACCTTTCCGTTATGTCGCTATTTTTTATCTTAGTATTGTACCGGTGATGCAAATGCATCATGTGCTAAAACAAAGTTATATTTGCCAACATATATTTAAATTACTGTATATATAAGTCACATATATATAC
>JAUYWV010145333.1:0-10360 GCA_032274565.1 Nematoplana nigrocapitula | reverse complement strand
GTCCACCACTGTCCACATTTCACAACTGTACAGGGCGATGGACGTCATGATCGCACACTGCTCCTCCATTGCTCGCATGCAGTCCACCACTGTCCACATTTCACAACTGTACAGAGGGCGATGAGAGACTTCGACAGTTTAGTTTTTCTCTTCAAGAAAATGTTCCTACTATTCCAAATTTTGTTCAGTTTTGCTAAAAAAACAAAATTACTATTACTGGATTATTTATAATCGCTGCAGGCGATTAATAAAAGATTCCACCATGCGCAGTTTCATTCGACTGCACAAGCTCATTAGTCTGAGTGCTTCTACTCCGCAACAGTCTAATAACATTATTTCTGCACACCGAGACAAAATGTCACCTATCTAAACAAACTGTATTTTTAAAAGTATATGTAGCTAACAAATGGTACACAATACGACATACTATAGTTCGAGATTTAGAATGATAAAAAGTGTTATTGGTGGCAATTATTACACTTTGTTTCTTGCACCGAATGATCTTTGCAAATAAATAACCCACAGTTTGCACAACCACAGCGGGCTTGTTTCATTTTTTCACAAAGGTGGCACCTTCCTCGTTCTTGCTCTTTCGGGATGTGGCTTTCCGTTGGGGGGGGGGGCTGCATAGAATCCAGCTGCTTGCATGGCGCGCTTATTTACTGCTGCTTCTTCATCAGTATAAAGTCGTCGAGCCATTCAGAAGTACATTGTATGTAGGTAATTCAGAGTAAATTAGAGAACACAGTCGACTAAATACAGATAACAATTGTAGCTATGAAAGGAAATTGGAGATACCAGACAAAGATAATCCGATCAGAAGTGAATCTTATCAATACGCATGTGATGGTGTATGCTAACTGCGCTACTCACAGCAAGCAGACGAAATACAATTGTGACTATAAAATGAAATTGCAGACACCAGACAAAATAGAATTCAATCTTATCGATCTCCTTATAACAGGCAAACAGATGGACAATACAAGCCACAAAGTTTCAACAAAATAGAGATAATAATTTTAAAATGATAGCGGTTCTTGTAATAGGTGTGACACAATGTCTCTATGTGCCGAGTAGAATGGTTAAATGTAACAGTAGTTAATTTCAACTGAGATATTATTGTGTCCATTTGGCATTTTCAAGCGAGAAATAGAAATCTATTACACAGACGTTAGAAAAACTATAGAAACACTAATCGGGTGGATGAAGCTATATATGTACACGGTGAAACATAGAGGACAATTGAGAAGAATTAATCTTCTCTTTTTGACAACTGCGCGCTCTACCGTAGTTATACTTTGCGCACAATTTTGATAAGAAGTCATAAAATCATTTTATTCGTCATATATTATGTTCAACTATTTTATTCTCTGTTAAATCTTATTGATGATGCACTATGTTCGTGCTTTTGCCAAGTTTGTTTCCATCAGTCTAGCGAAAAATTTTTCGATCAATTACTTCCGTCTATATACACATACAGAAGAATTTGAAATTATACTGTGATAATCATTAAACCAATTTCTAGTCGAACTATCAACAAGAATGTGTCGCATTAGTTCACGTTTCATCTCTTCGACAGAGTTAGACAACAGCAGCCCATTACGGTAGATATTTCCATAGCGATGCATCAATATATGATGTGTTCCAGTTGGCTTGGTATGCGGAGACTATGAACTGTGGTGAGTGTTGGGTATTTTGACCTCTTTTGGTTCTGTTTAACGGGACTAACGCATGGTTTCGGTCTTCCTGTCTTCGGTCGGTGTTTGCAACTATAAGCTTATTTTCATCTTGAAGATGAAATAATTTGTATTGAAAACTCTTAAGAAAGTGCACCATATAAGACTGACTACCCTTCGTTTCATACTATCGTCGACGAAAACTAGTCATAACACTTGATAAGTCTCTCCGACTGCTAGACTCGACCTTCACAGGACAAATAAGAACAAGGTTCCCGACCATTATGTGCCTCGTAGTAGCATTCATAAGATGGGTAAACAACCAACGACGCCCAAAGTTTTTATGTCACTTCTACAGCGTGGAAGTGGAGGAACAAATGATGGAAACTTCTTACTCAGCAGTGTGTCAGGTGCAGTGATTCCGAGGCTATCCGGTTGTAGAACGTGCAATAGACACAACTATAGTAGATCCTTTTAACGGTTTGACGTAAGGGTGGTGTGCGGGGCAGCTCAGGAATTGTCACGAGCGGGTCTGGCAAAATCCGACAAATCGGAAGCAGGGTTTGCGGAGTAATTCACTCTTTATACTTGTGGGTCACAATAATGTATTGTGTCTGACAATAAGGCATTAGCAATAAATATCACTGAAATAACCATTAATGGAATTGGCGCCAAGTATACTATATTTTCCCAGTATACTAAACGGAGATCAAAGAAGTTATTAATTTCATATAAGGTATTAAGAATTTTATTAAGCGAAAAATAAATTGAATAAAAAACAAAAGGAAAAACTTGCAATCATTCATTAAAATTATTTTAAGCGACATTTTTCGGTTATGTAATAAACCATCATCAGGCTGAAATGTAAACACATGTAAATACTAAAAAATACAAAATAAACGAAAGAGGAATGTACCTTTAGTTAGATCCAAATGGGGAGAAAAGGTGCAATGATAAAATAAAACAGCTGCTAATCTAAACCTTGTGCTAATTTACTGAAAGACTGAATTTAAACAACTAAAACACTACACGGAAAAAATAAAAGATGAGAAGCACCACAAGTTGATAGAGTTTATTTAATGAGAGACTCAAGTTTGTAATGGCAATTGCCTCTTTAACAGCTAGCTCAAACTCAGAACTGCAATACTCCAGGATGGTAAAGCAATCGTCAAATTTGTCACGGTACTTCACACAATACGATAGGTGGGTCAGGATCTCACCTCGTGCATGGCGATGTTCAGCAATTCTTTCGCCTAGGTGGTATTTAGTACGACCAATGTAAGTCGTTTCAGAATCTCTCTGACAGATAAATTTGTACACCACGTTGGCCTTGATCATCTTTGGGGTTGGCTCTTTGTTATTGAAAAAGTAAACTAATGTAGTGTAAACCTTCAATTGGAATTTCCAGTTCAATATCTGACCATTCTGCAATGTCGTAATACCGTTTTCAAAAAGTTTACAAAATGGAAAACTTTGTGACAACGAAGGATCAACGATTACAGAACGACATATCAGATAAAAGAAAAATCGATACTGTACAAAAGTCCACAAAACGCTGTAATCAAAAGTTATTTGCAAATCAAATGATTTACATTGAAGGAGAATTAATAATGAGATTTTGCCGCATACAGATCAACATAAATTGTAAAATAAAACTAATAGATATAAAATGCGAAAAAAAACCTTGTAATCTTTTAAATCTAAAGTGTTAATGTAGAAGTAAAGTTAACTCCATAAAATAAAACATATCATCAACAGTGGGAGAATTATAAAAGATCACTTGTGTATGAAACAAAGCTGAGTAAATTCGTCTCAAGGCTCGACTACAGGCAAAATAAGACCAGGTTTTCTTCCACCCAAGGACTCCGAGACAATTGAGAAAAGGATGTGGTGGTCATGATTTAAAGTGTTTTGGAAAAGCGTGATCCTTCGGCTTCTTATTGTGGACAATAAGCCCTGGTAGTTTTCGGTATAGAATGGGACACAAATGATTCTGTGGAGAAGATTTTGAACATTATCTAGTCGTAATTGTTGCGTGCTATTCATTCCTGTGAGTAGTGCATTGGAGTATTCCAGAATAGCCATTTTTAGAGCTAGTTTGGAAAACAGTGGTTTAAGACTTTAAGCATTCAAAGTACAGAAGTGACACTCGATTTTATTACACCCCGATTTACGTACAATTCCCACTTGAGGTCGTGGCTAATAACAACGAAAAAGTATTTAATGGAAAGCGCTCTTTTCAGATTGCCTAGTATCGTATAGGTGCATATGAAGAGCGATTTGGGAAACAGATGATTGAGCAATTTCACTATTAAGTAGTAGTTTATATCTGACTCCCCCAACGGGCAATGTAATTATGTTCTTCAAATATTTCCAAAATAAATCGGAGTAAGCAGAGCAGAGTCGTCAGTATCTTGGGGACTCCAGAAGAAATTTATATAAAGTCACTGTGATAAGAACCAATGAGTACCCTTTTAAAATATTGGTAATGGTAATCAATGAGTCAGTTTAAAATATCACAAGGGATGTTGCGCATTACATATCTATTAGTTTTATTTTACAATTTATGTTGATATATATGCGGCAAAATCTCATTAATAATTTTCCTTCGAGGTAAATCATATAATTCTAAATAAAAGTGCACCAAACAAAATGACTAGCATTTATTTTATTGTAAACAAATTTAAAGACCATAACTCATCGATGTGTTTAAGTTCAAACGAAATATGAAATTAATATAAATTAACAAAAACATATAAAAGTCCGAACAAATGAGCTATTCATTATTAAAGCACTTTCTCTTTAAACAGAGATAAATCCATTACTATAGTTAAGTGTAATTCTGAAAAGGAAAACACATAATGTTGCAGTAATATCTTAACTGTTTGAATTAGATAAAAAATTATTGAATAGATAAGGATATAATCCAGCAACTTCAATGCAAAGATTCACCGTTTCTTGTTTTTGTATGTCAGATCCATACTTTCTATGTATATGTTGTGCTTTATTTAGTTGATTAATAAGTTTGATTGTAATTAACACTACAAATTCATATATTTTAAATATGTTTTTCTGTGTTTTTTCAGAGTTATGTCCATCAAATCGAAAAACGGAGGGTATTGGCAGATTTTAAAAGACGGGGAAACACAGAAACAGATTTTGATAACAGATGGCCATTGACCGACGTCAAACAAAATTTAGATAAAAGAAGATCCTTGGCTGATTTCAAACGGGATGTAGATAAAAGAAGAGCATTGGCTGATTTCAAACGGGATGTAGATAAAAGAAGAGCATTGGCTGATTTTAAGCGCAGATCATTGGCCGACTTCAAACGGGACGTAGGTAAAAGAAGAGCATTGGCTGATTTCAAACGGGACGTAGATAAAAGAAGAGCATTAGCTGATTTCAAGCGGGACGTAGATAAAAGAAGAGCATTGGCTGATTTTAAACGCAGAGCATTAGCTGACTTTAAGCGCAGATCATTGGCCGATTTCAAACGGGAAGTAGGTAAAAGAAGAGCATTGGCTGATTTCAAACGTGACTTTGAGAAAAGGAGAGCATTGGCCGATTTTAAACGCGGGGGATTCTTTAAAAGAATGCCAATACATAAAAAAAGAACACTGAGCAAACGAAGAGCATTAGCAGATTTTAAAAGATCCCCTCCTCCGGTAAGTTTGTTACAATATCATATACGGTAATTTTGACTTTGCTATTATGTATACAATATATGATTTATATAATAATAATAAATCGTTTATTAGAAACAAAATGCAGTACCAAGTGAGAATCGGGGTACCATTTAATTTGAGTGAGCAATGCGAGCAATTAGAACAAAATTAACAGGAAGAAACATTCTGAGAGAAAAAGAAACAAGTATAAATAGACAAGATCAGTTATGGAATATTATTTATTTAAATGCTCACAAATGGAAAAAAACGAATTGAGTCTCGTGGTAGTTTTGTTAAAGTCAATCCTGTACTTGTTGGCATGTGTTATTTTGGCAGACGTCGATCGGTTGAGATTGTGGTTACAGTTTTCTACGTTTTGAAAAAGTCTACAGTTGATGGTAATTCTTCTGTCACCTAAAGGAGTAAGGCAGTTGTCTCTGTAGTCTCCGCCACAAATGACGTAATGACAGCGCTTTTGGAGAGTGTCTAGACTTTGGGATAATGTTGCGTTCAAGCCGACAAATGAAGGGCACGCATATTCTAGTATAGAACGAATTGCCCCATTGTAAATAATAATTAGTTCGGATTTCGTTAAAAAGTATCGAATTATATGCAGGACATACATTCTGGTGTAATCTGAGTGTATAATATTGTCGATGTGGACGTCCCAATTGAGGGTGGAGGTAAACGTCACTCCGATAATACGTAAATGGGACGCACATTTGAGGTTGAGAATATACGAGTAGACAACTGGCTTGTAGGACACGTATAGCAGTTTGGTTTTTTCCAATGTTCAGAGTAAGACCAAGACTCTCACACCAGATGGTAATGTGTTGAATTTCCTGCCGGCAAATCTGTGTAGAGTAATCTCTTTTAAAAGAGACGATAGTTGTGAAGTCGTCGGCGTATTTCGTCATATGAGTGGAGTCGTGTAATGATTTTAGTGTCCTGGCATAGATGGCGAACAGAGAAGGGGAAAAGCACTCTAACGTAAGATGTTCCACTGTCTCAGCCTCGAGATTGCATTCTCTTCATGTGTCAATTTGGCTGAGACCGATACGCTTGGTGTAGGCATGTAGCTCCAGAGAGTGACCTGCTCGGAATCTTCTAAGGTTGAGTAACTATTTATTTCGATCTTGCATTCTTTCTTGTCGTTGGGGTCGCCTTTGAGGTACAAATTCCTGCATATTTCGTGTGTGGTGTTGGCCTTCCTGTTGATCTTCTGACATTTTTATTTAGCAACTTCCAGCAGCCATCCTCCGCCCGTTTGATTCAGCTTGGCAGCTTCTCCGATTTCTTTGTCTGCTTCCTCATTTTCCACCAATCCGCAATGGCTTGGTACCCAAATGAACGTCATTCTTGTGCCTTTTCCGTTGATGGTCGCTAGATCCTTGTTGATGTCCGCCATAAGGTTATTGCTGGTCTTGGAGTCGTATTTCCTGATACTCTCAAGCGCTGACTTGCTGTCTGATACTATTCTAATGTTTTTCTTATCTTCGCCGTTTTCGATGATGTATTCCGTGGCCATGTTAATTGCTTACATCTCCGTCTGGTACGAGGAGCACCACCTTCCTGCTACTGCTGCTTTCCTGTCGATTACTGAGGGATTCTCAGTCTTGCCAGTAGTACAAATTACCCCTGCTTCTCCGTTGAGGTGGCTTTCGTATGCCGATCCATCGGTGTAGATAACTAGATCGTACTGTTCATTGTCTTCCAGTTTCTGTAATGCCATATACATGTTTTTGGATGGGTCTTCGTCTTTTCCCCCAATCTGTCAACGGTGATGTTTCTCTTGAACCAGGGTTTGTTGAGAGGTGGGTACTGCCATCCTTAATCTCGGTTCGCGAAGATCTCGTTCCACTTTTCTTTACCAAACGAACGGAGTTCAGTCTTCTTGATCCTTCTTTTTTGTTTTTTAACGATGATTTTTCTTCTGGGGTTGGCTTCTTCACACCTGAGACTTTTTTCAATGTCAAACGTAGCTTTCCCAACGGCCCTGTCGCTGATCTGGTTGATGTTCGCTTATTTGAGCACAGCTTCCCTTGGTGTTGATTTCAGCACTCCTGTGATCATTCGTGCTGCTTCCAGTTGAATACTTTCCGGTTTTCCATATTGGTTTTACTCGTCCAAGGCATCCAACCCGGTGACCCATACGCGATGATGGTTCTGCACATGGAAGTATATGTTGTACGAAGTAAGTTCTTCTCGAGACCCCATTTTGTGTGGCTGACCGCTCTAAGTATGTTTGTTCTCTTTCTGGTTTTGTTGATGATTCTATTAATAATGCTCATTGAACGTAAGCTTTCTGTCGAAAGTGATCCCCAAAAATGTTGGGAACTTATTTTACATAAGTTGAGTTCCTTCTATGTTCAGGTTTGGTTTCAGTTTTGCTTGTTTTTCATCCAGCGAGAATAGAGTGGTAAGGCATTTGGAGATGCTTAAGGACATCAGCCATTCTTTGTTCCTGTTGTTTATGTGGTCAAGTGCCATCTGAACAGTGTTGGTAGCTCTTTCGACACTTATATTAGAGGCACATATTGCAATGTCGTCGGCAAACAGGCTGATGTGGCAGCCTTCAGGTAGACCTTTGACTACGTCATTGATGTAAATCAATAATAAGATGGGGGATATAGAAGCGCCCCTTGGTGTACGCCTTGACGGAATTTCTGATGTTTCCATTCTTTACCTTCGTACTCTACCTATGCGCGCATGTCAGAAAGCCAGCTCTGGATCCAACTAATAATTCCTGTGCTGAGCTCGATCTTGGCCATTTTCCATATCACACCATTTCGCCTTCACTTTGTCGTATGCTTTCGCGTAGTCCAGTTGCGCAAATACTGTTTTTCTCTTCTGAGGAAAGCGTCGCTGATGGACTGCGAGAGTATGATGATCTGATCCTCTGTTGGGTCTGAATCCTGATTGGTATTTGGTGACGATCTTATTGCTTTCCATGGTATACATAATTCTTTTGTTTACAATTCTGTCTATCAATTTGCCGTAAGGCAAATTGGGCGGTATGATGCAATCTCCTCTGAGGCTTTGTCCTTTTCAGTTATGGGATGATTGTGCCTTGTCTCCAGTTGAGCGAGTCTTGGGCCTTGCTGAATGACTTGTTGAACAGAAAGAGCACAATTTCAATGGATTCATCTGGCAGGTCTTTAATCAGTTTGGGGTGAATGTGGTCAGGGCCAGCCGCCTTATTCCCGTCGATGTCTTCCAAGGCTGCTTTAAGTTCCTCAACACTGAATGGGATATCTTCCTCATAGATGTTGTGTTTACGATCTTTCAGGGGATTGGAGGTCATATGCTTACTATTTCTAGCTTTCTTTGGCCCTTTGTGGTAGCTCACTGATGCATATTCTTTGGCAAAAGCATTAGCCTTACTTTTTCTGCTGGCATAGCCCACACCTTTATGCATAGGAATTTTGGCTGTTTCGTTCGGCGTTTTCTCATTTTTAATTTGCTTGAGGAGCTGCCACATTCTGTTTTTTTCTCCTTCGACAGGTCTTTGATGTTGTCTTCTTTCTGTTTTACTTCTTCCCAGTTGATGATCGGTTGTTCCTTGAGTCTGTCTCTTTCGTCCATTTCTGCTCTGATGTCGCTCGTGATCACTTCCCAGTTTCTGGTTCGGAGTCTTTTGATGTCAATATTTTTGTTGGCTTCTTTGAGAATAGCTTTTCTTATGTCCGCTTCTAATTCTATTGTGCTTTTGAAAGTGTTAATGCTAGTACAGTACTCATTTACATATTTCTTATAGTCGTCACATTTCGCATTTTTTCATTGCCACACCAGAAATTCTTTAGGGTTATCATTATTGGTATTAGAGTCGTGTTCAATCAGGATTGGTTTGTGGTCAGAGTTGAGCTTTTGTATGGGATTCCATGTGTAACTATTAGCATCGCTTTCATGACATATGGTTATATCCGGCGTCGATTTCCTTTCGGTTCCTTTTTCGAACCTACAGTAGTGCTATTCCCATCATTGAGTATGGCGTTCTGTTGGCCCAAAGTTCGTGATGGCCGTTGACATCACCGCAAATTAACCATTTGTTGCTGATCGGGAGCTTTTGGATTGTACGCGCGATTGCTTTCTTCATTGATCCCCTGACTAGTGTGGGGTGGGATGTAAAGGTTCATGATTTGCACATAGTTTTCCCCGTTAGTCCATATCTGCGTAGCTTCGATCTCCGACCTAGAGTCATCTGTGTCTTTGTATTTATTTGTTTGCAGGCTTTGGTATACATTTCCATTCCAAATGAGAGTGACGAGGCCACCTCCTCTGCTGTATCTGCTGTTTGCTTTTCTTTCCCTATCCTTTCTGATCACGTTGTACCCAACTATCCCATCGAATCTGTCTTCTTTTCTAAATTTAGTTTCTTGTATCACCGCAATATCGATATTTAACTCCTTAAGGACCATTTCTAATCCTGGTATCTTGGCCAGCAGATGGTCGCAATTCCATTGAAGAATTTTAAGAGATCTGTTTATGGTATTCGCAGTTGAGGGGTCTTGTTCGTTAATTCCCTCGATTTGGTCATCATGTTTCTTTACTCTCGTGTTATCTTTTTTATGTTGTTCATCGCTCGGATACAGTAGTTGCAGATCCAATTGTTCTCCTGTATACGACGCTTACGAAGAATACGACTGCTGGTGTTCATGCAGCCTTTGTGGACCACACATTTGCATTTCTGGCACGTTCCACCGGGTACCCTCAGACATTTCTTGCACTCGTTGCATTTTTTGCCTTTGAATGTGTGTTCGTCTTGTTTACCACTATTCCTCGGGGGAATTCCTGGGTCTGTCCCCACCAAATTGGCTTGGGGGAATTTATTATATTGACTGTATCGAGAGACATATCTCTTAAAGGAAGTTGACGGTTTGGAGATTTTATCTGATTGTACACTGTAAATTTGAATGAGTAAATTTAGACTCCAACGAGTAAAGTGTTTCACATTAAAATTATTTGACACTATTTAATTAACAGTACATTACCCTATCAAATTAATAAAAGAAACAA
>JAUYWV010145322.1:0-10361 GCA_032274565.1 Nematoplana nigrocapitula | reverse complement strand
AACCTCGTTGGCGATGGAAATGAAGATTTCAACTTCGGGGACAATAGTCGGTATCTTCTCAAGTTCATTCAGTGTTTGACATTTGGAAAACATGCACACTTTTTTCTACTAAGTCACAGAATTTTTTAAACAATTTTTTTTCTTCGTCACAAAAAATTCCAGACTTTTATCAACATTTTCCTATTTTTCATACTTTTCCAGGTCACCTAAAAAATTCCAGACTTTTCCAGACAGCGTACGAACCCTGCCTGTCACGCTTAGAAGCGGAAGGGAAGTTGGAATTACCAAAAGAGATTCCAAATAAACGCTTTCTGCACCTATACAATTTAATTTATTTTGGGCTTTACAATTCTTCCTTCGCGCTAGTATTAATATTTACAATCAACAGCGGTTTAAACAGAGATAAAAGTACGACTTGACACATAGGCTACACACACATACTGTAAGTGGATAAAAAATGAATCAGTTTTGCAAGCCTGGCATTAGGCGTTCGAGCAGTTAACAGTTTTATATATATTTCAGTTAATGCATATGATCAGAAGAAGTATATATACTACTACTGCTACTATACACAAACGGAGACAACTTGAGTGCAGTTGAGAACGAATTAATTCACTGCTCGTTTTCTGAATTAGTATTAGCATTGCGCCATTACATGCAGCATCAATAGAAAAGCGATTTTAGCTATAGGCATAAATATATTATATTGGACACAGTATAATAGGCTATCTATGATGTGGTGGATTACTAATATACACTGCTAATGTCGAGTGCCCAACAAATTCTGTCACAATCTATGTTATTGTTATAACAAAAAACGCAGTGGCACAGGCGGAATAATGTCTGCAAAATGGTAAGCCAGTATATGTTAATTAAGTGCGACGCGCAATGCAACGCAAAACAATCATAGAGCACAGACATACAACGTGAAAAGTAGTATTATATGTGTATAGATGAATAACTATTTCCCACACCAAAAATGTTGATCGTTTTCTGTATGCATGCTTTTCTATCCCTAGCTATAGCCAAACAACCAATAATTGCATCGGACAAATCCCCACACCTCAGATATATAAGATAAGTGTTGTCAATCCACAAATGCATTCTCACTCTCGCAAACAGCGTGGCTGGTCCAAGACCAAGATGGCAATGATCTTTGCTCCCTAATACAGCCAAACAAATCGGAGATGACGATGTGACATTCCGGGCAAAAAAACGGAACACTTAAAACAAAAGGAGAGCCGCCGAACAAATGCATAATATAGATATATAGTGATATGTATGGGTGCTACCGAAGCCAACTCTTTTTGAATGCACAAATCTTCAGTTGTTATGTTGTGTCCGGTGATGGTATAATTCTATTTCCCCCATGCGTTCTTATTAAGGGGTTTTTCTCCTTCATGTTAACTCCTGTTATCAACGTTTGCAGTTTATCCCAGTCTCTTAGAAGTGATTTTTAAATTATATCTTTCATTTTGCTCATGGGCACGCTGCATCAACAATGACACTTGAATTTAAATCTAAGCAGGACCATATACGAAGATTATCATTATTTGATCAATATTCTGACATACACAACTAAGTAACACTGCAACTAGTCGTTCATATGCATGTAGCACTTGCTTGACTCTCACCTTTTCTCTTTGAAATTATAATCAAACAAACAAACAAAATCAGAAAATAAAGTCACGTCGAACTCGCAAATATACATAATTTGATATGCTAATAACAAGCCAATCGGTAATAAGTCGAAAATAAAGTCATACACAATTAAGTGAAGAACGCGCTACAGAAAGAGCCATACAAATCATTTGTGCCTTCGCGCTATATGTATAATCAGTACCATCTTGTCGCGGGGGCGCGGGTTTCGAAAGACTCAAATTGATTAGAAAAGTGTAAAGGAGTGCAGATTACATTCTTGTTTCTACACTAATTCCGACAGAAATTCAATCAATAAGTGTCCCGCCAACTACAACGCGACAACATGTGACGTCATACAAGAGACAGGCTAGCAGTACCATAGCACCCTATGGGGAGAGGGAAGACAAGCACAATGACGGTGGCTATGTGCTTTCCATACAATTTCCTTACAAGATCAATATAGGATACACTCTGAAATTGGGCAAAAGAAGACGATTAAAATAAAAATGAAATTGTGTTATTTTTCCTTCTCATTGAGGAAGGAACTAATGGAAAATATATGTACAGAAAAATTAAAAAACAATACTGAACAATTGGGAGTAGAACCAGGAAGATAAAGATTTTCCGCCTACTACTAATTCAAGTTTGGTATTCTCCTCCAAAGCCAGAATCAACGAAGCTGTTATCAGGGTTCTCACGCCTTTTCAGAAACTATTCCTCTGAGTTTTTAATGAACACAGACTATTATTTTTAGAAATTTCACAGAATTATTCTTCCATGAAATAAATAATATTGTAATGATAAGTAAATAATTCAAAACAGAAACCATAGATGTCTGTAGTAGTATCAGAGTAGTATGAATAACCGCTAAATTTACAAAAATATTTGATTTACAACATGATAACAAATGAAAATCATGGGATGCGGTGTTCAGAGTGCAGGACCTTCTAGTTGTCTCTCTTTTAAATTGATGGATGCATCGTACAACGAAGAGCATTTGATTCGAGACAGTTTCCCCTGGAAATGGTCTTTACGTTCTATAATATGAGACCATCGGCTGACTTTAATAACCCAACAATGTTTCCCTGAAATTTCATTTTCTTTATGTTCAGTATCAGTAATCTCATCATTGATAGCTTGCGTCAGTTTGATTGCTTGACCTTCTCCACATCTATACAGGCATCTTGTTCAGATTATGATGTACTACAGGCCTGTCTGGCTCCTGACATAGCAGCAAATAGTTTTGGATATTTCCAGTGTACGAGTAAGTATTCTTTTTAAGTTTATTAAAACCAATCAATACTGATAAGTGAAAAATCGGTGAGTTGTTACTTTGTGGAAGAAATTTATCAGAATTCCCTGCTTTTGCCTTAGTTTATAAATTCCCTCAGTTTTACCTGATTTTTTTCAAAATTTTAAATTCACCGAGATTTCCCTGTGGCGTGGGAACCCTGTGTTATCCATCACAAATGGGCAGAGGAGGTGAGGAAGGGCTCTCAATCTGGGAGAGAGGGCATCACGTTGAAGGTTGAAGATAGGTGACAGCAGTGCAAGTAGAGCGGGGAAGATTTAACTCAGAAGAAGAGACGGGGGATAAATTGCCGGTGATTATATCCAAGCATCAGGCATTTAATGTAAGGACCGTTTTCGACAAAATCATCCTTGTCATCATTAAGTATAAATGAAAGGCAAGTCATTGACTACAACAAAAAATTGATCCAAAACGAAAAAGCCAAGCAACACAGTCCAGAGAAACATGAGAAAATCTACAGAGTAAAAAATAATTAGGAAATTTAGGATTTAAGATGAATCATAGAGATTGAATATACGAACGGCTAGCTTCTTTGCACAGAATATTGATGTCTATATTTATAACATCTGTTTTCTCTTAAGCTGCGATGAGTTTGAATTGTGGTGTAAGTTGTGCATTTTCTTTACAGATTGATACTGGTATTTTTTATATATGAAAAATTAGGCGCAACATTTATAAACGAATAAATGCCTATTCCAAATGTAATTCCTTCATTTTTCTTCTCTGAGCAGTCTATAATAATTGGAATAGTTCCTTATCGATAATTATTGATTCCCTACGTCGAGTTTTTCAGTTAAAAATAAAGATAGCTTTGTATACATCAGATCCCTGGGGCCTATCTGAAATTCTAGAACTTTTACTGTACTTTAGCATTTCATCAGTATAATTCTATGATGACAACAGAAAATCTACGCCGAAAAACGTTTATACTATTTAATACTTAAACACTTAATAGTTTGGAAAGAAGAGGATTGGGTGCATGAAGTGGGAGCTGTGACAATTTGTAGAGCAGGGAACCGTCAACGAAAGTTTGGGGACTAGAATTGGATATGCTACACTAAGGAAGATACATGTGCGAAATGTGAACTTTTGAAACAAAACTTTACTTCTTAAAAAAACTGGGTTCAGAAACAATTGATTTGCACTATAGCTGACTTAACAAGCACCCATTCACTCAACCAAATCCAACAGTTTGTATATATCAAAGACGATCAAAATACAACCTTGCAGAAGAAAATGACGTCACATATGAGGATATATATACCCCACCACGCAATTCCATTTAATTCGTACCAAGTTATTTGTATACCTCTGAGCATACAATGAATAAAAATACACCAGTGCCCCGCTGCAGCTACGCGTGCAAGTGTTGTTATGAATAAAGCACAACGCGCTCAATTGCTCAATCGCTCAGTTGCTGTGCAGCATGCGTTATATCTAAAGTATAACGCACTCAAGTTGGTGGCAGCGTGTTTCTGGCGTACGCTCAACCGCATCCGGCCGTGTCCGCTAGTGTAGCGCTGTAGTCTTGCTTGCAGAGTGAAAGAGAAAATCAATAGATCACCCCACCCGAATGTGCTTTCAATTTTAGGCCAGCTAGTGAGTGAGTGAGTGAATCAAGTTGTGCTCGCTGGCTCTCTCTCTCTCTCTCTGTCAACAAACTGACCAATCAGACGACGTGCTCTGGCGTTACGCGAACGACCGATCGGCCGACGCAGGAATCGCGTAGCTTGCTTAATAATATACATAGATTGAGGTGGGTAATTTAGCATGAAGTAAAATACTCAATTAATTTTCACGTGCTATTATGATTGATAACTGAAGAAAAAAAATTAAAAGTTAACTTCTTACAATTTTAGTTGGTGAAATGAAATTGAAACATTGTACATACAGTAATATATAAAACAAAATAGAAAAGATCTCAGCAAATATTTAAATGAATGACACTAAATTTGAAATGAAGATGTTTTCAATGTACAAAATGAAGTGAATCCCTTAAGTGGGTAAAAACTCCAATAGTCACTAATCTTGTGTTTTAAATACAATTAGGGAGACCTAATACAAAAAATAAAAATGACAACTTGTGATATCCAAAACATTTATTTGGTAATAAGTCAACAGTGGAAAGAGTTTTGACAAGTCCTTACTATAGAGCACAGGCAGATAGATTCCTATAATTATCAACTTGTTAATCTGAAATTTACCTCTGAAAAGTGCAATGATTTATTGCTTTCTTGGATACGTTTATCGACGTAGATTCTGACATCAATATTAATGTTTACTGGAGGAAAACAGTTCCTCGTCTCCATTTGTCCTGTATCCTTCAAGAGTCTCATAGTTGGTCACTTCCAACGAGCTTGCGTTATATGTTCTGCTTTGCGCAAACTTCGGAAATTCATGGGATTATAAGAAAAGTATCGTCAAAATACATATCTGATGGTGTAAACCAATGAGTTAACTTAGGGGGATGATTGTAACTAGGAAGATTCAATAAGAAGAATACACACCCCATATAGCAACGCCTCAATTTGCTCATAAACCGTATTGGTAAAACCAAAACTAACTAGGAAAAGTCAATTTTAGAATGATAAATAGGAGGAGGAAATAACTTCAGACAATCCATATAAGTGTGACTACCTATGCAAACATTTCTTCGTCAGATAGTACCATCAAACCTTTGTGAACAAATCATAAGACATTTCAACAAACATGGGATTGTCGAGGTACTGTTAAATATATCGATGTATCATTATTAGCTATTGTCTTGAGAGAGAGAAATGATGAACAGAGACTGCACAAACTCTCAGGTGTGTTGCATTTCCGCTGCTCCAGCACCCTCGAAGCCAAGTGTTACTTGATCTCATACATGAGTTGTTTGGCCTTCAAAGGATTCAAGGCCGTATCTTAGCTGGACAAATACGTATGAAATTTTACAATGTTTAGGGCGATTTGTACATTTTTGTTGCGCTCATGTGCGTCGTCGAAATTTCTTTGTCACATATATATATTGAAAGAAAACTGAGCAATCAAACAACCTTTCCGGATAAAAATTCTTTAGAGAAATGTTACGGAATTTTCCAATTTCAAGATGACTAAATATACTACGTCTAATATGCTTTAATGAATAAATCTTTTCTACCAGCTGTTCAGGAAACAATTGTAAGTCAACGCTGCTTGCCAAGTTTTTTTATTCCCGCTTCAGTCAGATATCAGCTCTTGAAAGAAAGTAACGCTGGACCTCGGATTTACGTCCAGATCTGTGATTTTCGATACATTATGCCGTCTTCTCAACATTCTCATCTCCCGGTCCCTACAGCCTTCAATGAGGTGCTCAATTGACTCCACTGTTGACTTACACAATCTGCAGGTGTCCACATTCGAAAGGCCCAATGTTCTCCTGAACTCGCCGAATTATTTGGTCTTTCCACAACTAACCTGTGCTAACAGACTACTCTCTTTTTTACTCCAATCGCTATTGGGCATTTTCCTCCTATCTTGCAATATATTGTACGGTATCTGTGTGTGTCCCTTTTGAGCTCCACACACCACAACTTGTTCACTTCCCGCTTGATTGCTGATTTGACAGCTCGATACTGAATATTTCCTTCTTTAGGGCCATGTAGGGTAGCCGCTTTATTCGCATCACTGTCCACTACTTCATTCCTTCGTATACCACAGTGGGCCCCAACGAACTGAAAGACCAAAGCCAAGTCGACTCCTTAACTGAATTCATTATGGTGGATTCTATTCATTTACATATTAAGCCTTTTTATATGAATATCTGTATAGGTTTCCTTATTCAAAATTCCAACTCTTATCCTATATGCTACCCTTCTATAGTTACTTTACCTTGGTGCACTTTCCATGAACCTGACTAAACGTCTGCAATGTATGATGAAGAACAATAAAAGGATCTTCGAAAAAATGAAGGTGGGGAAATATTTTTCACGAAGGATCCAATCAATCTTGCGCCGAACTCGGTATTCTGTATAATCTCGACATCTGGCTGAACGCTGGTGCAGTTCGTTTTCATTTCCCAGTTGTGGTCAGTGTTCTGGGACTCTAAATCAATATCAGACCAAGGACTACTAGTAGTCCTTGTATCAGACCTTATACATCTGAATGCAGAACGCAATTCTTACCACCAAAGAAACGATGACGATTAAATAACAGTCTATTTTGCCTAACAATCCTGTTACGAATGAAGGTGATTGAATGTTTGAACTGTATTTGAATAATGTTTTTAAATGTTTGCTGTATTGTTTAAATGTCATTTAGAGTTTGAGAATTCAGTCGAAGATAGTCACAGTATACATATGTTCATATTACCCCCTGAAGTGTTCCTCCTTTGTATTTTCCTTATTGAGTATTTCAGGATTTACGTATTGAGCTGTAGATCGCAGAACTGATCACGTGGGGTGGTATATTTTCGAAGGCAGTTTTTGTTACCCTTCTTAGTTGACAAAGCATGCCAATAGACTTGTGGTCTTGCCTATTTTTTCAATCCGGTACAGAAATAATTCCCTATATGTAAAATATGTGTAATGCATATTTAATAAACACATTGCTATCATCTGCAGCTGTTACTCAAATGGCGCCAGTTGGATTTTAAATAGATATAATAGCGAATACACTTGAATGTTCGACCTACTCCAGTATATTTACCGTGACAACACGCAATCTCTTTAACGATTTGATCCAGGAAACACATATGAGATCACATCAGAGTAGCCATGAACTAGGGATTATATCTGCATAGTATATCGAACAGGAACAAAATTGTAAAATCAAAATACACTGCAGCATTTATAGTGCAATTGTTGTGCACTCAAAAAAGCTTTCATAAGTTATCTTATGTTTAATAAGACGTATACTGTATTTGACTGGATTGGTCAATACTTTAAACAATTCATCAGCCATGTTAAAAATAAGCACTAACTTTTTTTAATGTACTGACTTTGTAGTACTCTTCAAAATAGTCATTCACTCATTTCACAATTGTTGGTTATTCAATCGCAGCCGATTGTGAGAAAGCCAGGCGACGATTTTTTGAAAAAATAACAAAGAAGCTCCGCCATCCAGAACCATTAGACACTGGAAGATAAGGTTTATGGAAACATTAAGCGTCCTGCCAAGATCAAAAGCCCACGAAAATCAATCTAACAAGATTTCAGACAAAATTAAGGAAAATATTGTACAAGCTTATGTGTTGCAGTTCGCAGACAGATGGAGCTAGGCAGTTTAATGTTTCGTTGGGTTGCATTAATAAAGTTTTAAATGACCACAAACTCAAAGAATACAAATACACAACGGTGCAGCAACTGCATGAAAATGATTTACCTAAACAACTTGAATTCTGTCGACTTGTAGTGAGTCATGGTAAAGAGTGGATAAAAAGGATAATTTTTTGTGACGAGACAACATTGCATTTAAATGGTTCCATCAACTGCCACAACTGCTTTTATTATTCATTCGATAATGAATTTTAGAAAACCACAAAAATCACCGACTATCACCATCTGGGCATTTATTCCTTATCATGGCCGTATTCGCTTTCGAATAATTCATCAAACAATGAATGGAGATCGTTACCTGGATATTGTTCGAGACCTTGTGGTTCCTACATTGCAAACTATGCGATATGAATAAAATATAGTCAATAAATATTTATGAAACAGTCTTATAAATTCGGCAACGTCTGCGTGAACACCCTGTATATTTTATTTTATGCATGCATGGAAAAGTACTAGAAAGAGTCTACGTCCATGCAAGGAAAAGTAGGACTTTTCGTTTCCAAGTAGGTACTTTTCCTGTCATATTCAGACACTTGTAAACCAACACAAAGATTATACTACATTTCCCCAGTATCCAAATCTTTTCAAATAATCGCATACTTATAAAAATCGAGTGAAAATTGACTAAAACAGTTGTTATTTTTGTTATTCTCCTTTCACGTTTGTCTGGTTCTCTGAAGAGCTCCCACATCTTGCTATTCGGTCTTCGGGCACCGTAGCAAGACATGTTCAGTATCCTCTTTCTCCTCTTCACAATATTTACATTTGCCGTCATTCTCAAGCCCTATCATCTTGCATTAGTTGCCAAGCTCTTTAAAATGCCAAATTATAAATCTCCGGAAGCTGATATAGCGTGCGGCTTACTCCGTCCCATTTCTTTTTTAAATTCACCCCTTCTTCAACAGAGATACCCTACTGTTCTCGTTCTTCCACTCTGTCCTCCTGTCTGTCTTCATAATTCTAGCTTTGGCTATACATCGTACAAACATTCCACCTCATTCTGGTCCAGTTTCGCTGCTTCGCTGACCACTCTATGTGCTTTCTTGTTATCTGTAAGACCACAATGGCTGGGTAGCGATACAATATCGATGTACCCCTCTTTTTTAAAACCTTTTCCATAATGTGTTGTACTTCAATCATTAGAGAGTTGTTAGTCATCTTGATGTACTTCATGACTTCCAAACAACTAGATTTGCTGCCATACTTCAAGGTCATCGTCAATTCGCTATAGAACTTCCGTCCAACTAGTGCCACTTTTCAAGGAGGTCGTTGATATATGTACATATATGCGGAAGAGTACTGGGGAGGGAGGAAACCTTGTGGGACGCCTTGCCTAAATATTATGTATTTATTCTTTGACTGGTTGATACTGACATGAGCTTTTCTATTTTCTAACCAAACCTGGACCAATCTAATCATTTGTACGACAATTTTGCTATCTACCAGTTACCTTATAAGTCCACCTCTACACTCCTTTTCATATGCTTTTTCGAAGTCAAAGAGGGCAACGACAGTTTTTTCTGTTTTCTGGAATCCGTCATCTATTGTATATCTTTGGAATGTCTAATCATCTGGTCTTCCACTGATTTTCCCAACCTGCAACCAGCCTGGACTTCACTCAGTTAGTTCTTTCTTTTAATGCAGGTACTTAGGCGAATGTAAAGCTGATTGGTGTATGTATACGAGA
This sequence comes from Nematoplana nigrocapitula, assembly GCA_032274565.1. Classification (NCBI taxonomy): domain Eukaryota; kingdom Metazoa; phylum Platyhelminthes; order Proseriata; family Nematoplanidae; genus Nematoplana; species Nematoplana nigrocapitula. The sequence continues at coordinate 427 of JAUYWV010145322.1, read as the reverse complement.
TGATCTGCACTTTAATTGATAAGTACGATTCGTGTAAGTCTTGTTCTTGTATAATCTGTTGAATAGGATGGTCACGATCTTGACTGCTTTCTCTGGAAGTCTCTTTATCATTCTTGGGTGGAGGATATCATCTAGTCCAACAGTTTTGTTTTTGTTGATCTTTCTCTCAACTACGCTCCTTCCACTTCTTCTCTGCTTATTTATAGTATCTCATTCTCTCGCTCTTCTCTTTCTTTCATCATTTTGACAATTTTAATCTCGCATTTAACCACATTGTTTATGGATCTTGATTTTATTGACTTTAGCTTACTCTAGCACTCCGTAACAACCGAATTGGACTGCGGTCTGTCTGTGAAATAACACTTTTATAGTGTATTGTGTTGTGAAAAAGTAAGAGTTATACTCCGAGCGCTAGGAGGTGATTTGA
>JAUYWV010145311.1:0-10361 GCA_032274565.1 Nematoplana nigrocapitula | reverse complement strand
TAGAATACTCAAATCTCCTCTATTCTTACATACTCAATAATATCAATCGTTGGAAAAGAACATATGCACACTCGTGACCTCGCAGAAACTTTTCACCACTCGTGATTTATGTCACAATCGATCTTCGGCCTCGTGAGACAGTAAAACACTCGTCACTCGATGGCATAATGTACTATTTTGCACTGAGATAGAAATAGTTTCTCGCGTTAAACAGAAATAGATGAAGACTATATATGTCTAAAACATGGATAAGTAAATCAATTGATCTGTATTCGTTATCATTTCGAGTGGTTTTGTACTTACTATCTACGAAATATAGAACCGCTTCAGAGCATCCCCTTTCTCCGTCTCCCCTATCCTCTCTTCCGAGACATTCTTTTCTCAATCATTTTTTCAAAAATCAGACATTTAGCGGAGCAAATAACCAATCTACATTTTCTGGGTCTCACGGATCGTCCAGACCAGCGATCGTTCCTCGGATACTCTTCTTAACACACCTTCATTAAAAACTCTCTCTCTGTCCAACTGATCCTTTCTGTATAACCGCCCCCAGAACCACATTTGCAAGCCTCCAGTCTCTTAACATCTCCCGGCTACAGAACTAGGCTGGCGTTCTTAGTTAGTAGCATTCTGTTCTTGCTGTTGCGGACACGCATCAGATCGTGGCAGGGCAGTTCGATGTAAACCCAAATGGTCTCTGTTGGCAGCCAAACAACTGCACAGGGATCAGACTGCCCAACCAGATATCTGCGCTATTAACACCTTCTGGCCAGGTGCAGCCGGTTTGGTAGGCTCTTCGAACCATCTGAGACAGCCAGCCTAGCAGGGATCGTCTGTGCGTCGAGGCACGAACAACGACCTGCCATAGATCCCGCAAAGTGAGAAGTGGTCAAATGAGGGCCAGACACTGCAGGAATTAAGGTCCACCACTCAATGGTGTATAAATACTCCATGGCATTATAAAATGTCATACTGTAACCAGAACGGCGCAAAGACGGCCAAGGAGCACATGAAAACATTATTTAATAGACTTATTTGCTTATCAAGGGCCATATAATTCGGTATCTTTGAATAGCCATTTTTTTTATTTAGATTTCTTTCTCACACGATCCATCGCTTGTGTACTCTCTAAGTATTTAAACTGTTCAAAACCTGTTCCAAACTTGTTCAAAACCTGTTCCAAACCTGTTCAAAACCTGTTTCAGTTGGCCCCATCTACACCTGTTATAATCATCACTGCTCTTACTAATCTGTATAACTTTTGTTTTCTTTCATGTTGATGTACATGCCGTATTCATTAACCACTCTGTTCAATCTTGTGTTTATGGACTATAAATTTGTGTCTTTTCCAGAGACGCTCTGAAATGTCAATTTGAGTACGAAGACATCTCATTTTCGTAATGGTATTATTAGTATTCGATAAAGTCTTCAAAAAAGTGTTATATCAGTTATTTCGGTTTTTACTTAAATATTCATTTCTTTAAGATAAAGGGTTGCCCAATGTTTTTGGGTAGCCATTCTGTTGCGAATTCGAGCTCTATTTGATTCTTTCGATGAATGCGAGATTCGCAGTAGAGTTGAATTCATGCTTCAAAGAGGATTGCACATCACAGGTATTTATAATCTAAAAGAAATATCGATTATTATTATCTACTAGCTTTAATTATACTGTCAGATTGCTGCTATTTACATCTACGATGAAAACTGATTTCAGTTCTGATCAAGCAATCAGAATGATTGAATGTCAGAAATCTATTTAAGGCTGCAGGCTTGAAAGTACAGTTAATATTTAAAAAATGGAATATATCATCAACATATTATTGGCACTTTGTATATTTGGTTTGTTAGTGGTGAGCTGTCACGCAGCTTGTTTTCAAGATCAGCTGGTTGGAGTGGTGTTCAGTTTGACCGCGCGGATGCGGCGGTATTCATCTTTGTATTCACACTTATGTTCAGCTGGTTGGAGGTTTCCTGCACAGTTGATTTGTATTTAATTAGGCCGACATTCTGCCGAGGACACACACACACAGAGAGACACAGAGAGTGTGGCAGACGGTGTAGATCATAGCAGGAGTGAAGGACTGTGTTTTTCTTGTTGCTTCGCCTGGTTGTTTTTGGTCTAAGGGATTAACGTGGTCCCCAGGAGTTCGGAAGAGAACTCACGTGTACCTCCTACTGTTTGCTGGTACCGGGACGAGGGGTTAACGTGGTCCCCAGGAGTTTGGACGAGAACTCACGTGTACCTCCTACTGTGTGCTGCTACTGGGACGAGGGGTTAACTTGGTCCCCAGGAGTTTCGACGCGAGAAGAGGATTCGCAGTGCGACGCGAACTCTTGACCAGCCTTGGTCATCCTTTTTGTTAGGGCTTCTAGGCCGGCGCGGTTATCGGTCTGCAAATCGGTTAGGGGTCCGGATCATACCACCTTGGTGCCACGATTACCCCCACGATCTTGCGGACAGATACCAGTGCTATGTGCCTCATTTATTATCTTCAAGTGACTGTGAGTACTGGTACGGCAACCTCTTCTTAGGCCGTTTTTGTTGTTGTCCCGTGTTAGATTGTTTCCAGAGAGAGTTAGGGAGCAGAGCTGTGTTTTTGTGCCCAGTTTACAGCTGACCTCTTTGTTGCGTGTCGCCCTAGGTGGGCTGTGTAGTGTTAATAAATGTTTGTTTGCTGCGACCACACCTTTTATCTTTTTTTAAGTCGGGTTAGCTACTTCATACTTCTCTCACTTGTTAGCCCCTTCCTGCGGTCGGAAGCCGGCTAACAATATTATATAGAAAAAAGGGGTAAAAGTCTTTATGCAATGGTGTATTAAAAGAAATTGCCACCAATCAGTCACTCTACGTGGGAACAATAGACCGAAAGTGTATGAAAAATAACTCTTTTACACTTTCTAGATAACTGAAGGCAGATTTACTAGGGTAATAGTTTAAACGATTCAGAAATCCAACAAAAGTTTAAAACCGAATCTGCTAAGACTTAAAGAAACTTTATAATCCGCACACATTCGCCTTCCAACACGAGGTGAACCCACTCTATACCCGGATATTCACCATATCACGTGCTCTATTTCTACATCTTCTTTCCCATTATTGCATCACATTGGACCTGCTGTCAAATGTTACTTTCCCTATTTCATATTTGTATAGGTAACATAGAGAAGACTCGGTTTCAACTGGTCTTCCTAATGCTCAGACTGGGTGTCATTAACTGAAAAAGTGAACTAATAATAAAACTACTAATCAATAAATGATCTCTTATTAAATTACAGTATATACAAACCGTCACTGTTTCGCCGACAAAGACTAGTGCAACTATCGGCATTGCATTTGATGCCATCATAATGACGTCTCTGAAATGAAATGAAACGAAACGAAATGAAATAAAACCACCTTTAAATTAATGCATTTTTAACAAAGTCAGTTCACTTTTATCATTTCGTTATGCGTTGCTATAAACGACCACAGTACTAAAACATTAGGGGTGCCAACTAGATAGAAGTTCTTCTCCTTTGGTACCCCTAGCCATTCCAGAGGCTTTGTTTAGGTTAGATTAAAAAATAATATATAATTAATGTTTGTTCGGTACAGGTTATATAATTGTTTAGTTTTATTTTTTTCTCCCAATTTCCATGTTTATTCATTATGTAAAGGCTTTAGTTGTTGTTATTATTGTTTGTTTCATAGTCATATAATGTAGCCTTTTTGTATTTTTCTTTTATTTTGTTGACATCAGCTGTAATGTTTTGTTTAAATACATGTGAGGAATTTATAGTTCATAGTTAACCTGACCGAACGTCCCTTTTCGTTTATTTGTTTAATTGTGTTGTTTGTTTGTTCTGGCCCTGGGGTCAAAAATAAAATATTATTATTATTATTGTATATAATTATGAATCTTTCCTCGCAAATGTCTATAGGAGCACCAATATATCGTTTTATATTTTTGTACGAAAAGATCCAACGTTTTCTCCACTGAAAGTCTTTGCTACACTTTTAAGTGTCATGTTGTCTTGGATGGGGATCAACATATGTAGGTCATGCAGTGATCGGCATTTGAATGTTCGAATATGCGAAATTAAAAAAGGCAGAAATCTAATTGGCAGTTGGCAAACAATTCCGCCTCTGATCGATAGAAGTTGCCATCGCGATCGAATGTTTTCTACCTACTCTGCAAAGCAATGGCAGATGGTTTCCTTCTATTGCATTTGAATATATGATATATTATACTGTTTAATTTCCAAATAGCTTTCGTTTTCTGTTATAGCAATAAATAAATGATCTTTTTCAATAATAATAATAATAATAATAGTCATTTTTCATAGTACAAATTACAGATGCGCAGATCGCCGAATAAAATGTTTCAGTGAAATTCACTAACTTGTCGTTGGTAAATAGCATAGGTAAAATATCCTTTCCAGCAGCGACAACAATTGCTAATACTATTCCAACTACATCTAAAATATGTAAAGAATACATATATATGAAATGTTAAATATAAAAGCAAGAGCAAATAAAAAGTGTTCATCCAATTATTTTTCCTTGAACATACAGAACGTGATCTAATTCCTGGTTTTTCTTGCCGTGTGTTGATTATGTACTTACAAATGTTAACAGTATCTTTAAATTATACACTTTTCTTTTTTCATCTCAAAATTTTGTACTCCACGCTTAAATTTAAGTTTGAATGGAAATGTGATAATTCTATCCCATTTTTTATTGTTATTTATTGTAAATCCTATGAATGTATAAAATTTAAAGTTTTAAGAAAATCTATCCATGCATATTCCTATCTTCATTGATTTTCATTTTCATTGTGCGGCAGGGTTTATTTCTACGTGCCCCTAAAATCTATAGTCCCGACATTTGGATGGTGAAATATCATTAAACAGTCTCTTATCAAACTAGCCTACCCACATGCACTCTGTTTGAAATAAATATTTTACAGGCTCACCGTTGCTATTACAAACCTTTACCAAATTTTACTAGTCCTTATAAAAACAGATTGTATGTCCCTGACATTCATTCTCTTAATAACCCCTCTTTTAATCAGCTCTCTTGTTTTTCATAATCCCAACATTGTTTTCAACTATCCGAATAAATTAAAATCTAACATAGTTTTCAATCTTCTTCAGCAAGTGTTGACATAGTTTTCAATCCGCCCAGGCAATCTTCTTCAGCAAGTGTTGACTTAGTTTTCAATCCGCCCAGGCAATCTTCTTCAGCAAGTGTTGACTTCGTTTTCAATCCGCCCAGGCAATCTTCTTCAGCAAGTGTTGACTTAGTTTTCAATCCGCCCAGGCAATCTTTTTCAGCAAGTGTTGACTTAGTTTTCAATCCGCCCAGGCAATCTTCTTCAGCAAAGGTTGACTTAGTTTTCAATCCGCCCAGGAAATCTTCTTCAGCAAGTGTTGACTTTATACATTGTAACAAATGTTAAAAATTCTACATTTTTGAAACAGGAATTGATCTGAGCTGCCTTTTTAAGAAACATAAAATAAAAAATTAATAAAAATATATTTTGTTAAACAAAATGGCAATTTGAAAACAGCATAAAATATAATGATTAAACGCAACATAAAGTTCAACTACAGGGTGCTCACTAGAAATTCGTAGTATTTGGATAGAAAACAATAGACTAAAATCAGTCTTCATTCTGCATTACTCAGGTCAATGTTTTCTGTTTGCCAACTGACTGTGTGGAGTCAGTATACAACAGTTAACGGTAAGCTTATAATCGTGTTACAATTTAAAAAAAGACTTATTTTTATTTTAAAGCCAACGGTTTTCTAGTAGGACCCTGTATATAGAAACTAGACGCACATGACAAATATCAACACAAACTAATTAGAGTTGTCATTAAAATTGATGTTGAAGGAACAAAACTGTTTAAATGTCTGTTTAAACGGCTAACTGGTTGAATAAAGAGCAGTCTAAATCATAATTTAAACAATTATTTGTCCAAACATGTTTGGACTCATGGCCATTGTATGGGCATCCGTCCTTGTTCTATTACTGTATAATTACAACGATTTTAAAATTCGTCATATGGTTGAATTCGCTTTCATTAAACTGTTATTCGAACCGTTTTGTTTTACAACATAGATTCGAAAATTGCGCATCGCTTCCCCAGATCGATTCGAAGTAAGCGTTTTTCCTTCGACTGCCGATTTTATAATTTCTTTAATGTGATGGATATTCTAATATTGTCGCGTAACTCTTTGTAAAATTATCACGTTAGGTTTCATGGAAATGCAGTTAGAATAGTTAGCAGATTGTTGGCCGTTTCACCACAGTTGCTGTGAGTCAGTTCCAAACAGGAGTATCTTTTTGAAAATGTTTATGATTTTTATTTTGTTGCGTAGTGTAAATCGAAAACAAACATGATAAAGAATTAAGGTAAATGTGTTGAGAACATTTGTCTTGTAACACAAGGCTGTACAACTCTGAGAGTTATATTTGTCACTCATGTTGTATAATTTCAGTTTGTTCCAGGCTGTTATTTGCTTTGCGAGACGTGGCAATGGTATTTTAAAGTAGGAGATCATCGTTGACGGGTTTGTCCGCAAGCTGCTCAAAGTGAAACATTATTATTGCACATATTATGTTATATATATATTTATAATATCAGTTCAACGGTAGAAAGAGTACACCAATTATTCTGTACATTGTTTTTCCAGGTATCTAGACAACAACTTGACCAGCACAATAGCGAACAATTTATTTGCTGCATTAAATGAACCGAGAAAGCTGGAAGTATACAGTCCATATTAAACAAAATAATTATAATTTATAAAACACATATACTGCAATGCACTTTTTAGCTGGTATTAAATATTAACGAGAAGGATTAATAAATTTACCGTTCGAGAGACGACATTGATATAAGAATGAACTTTACGACGGCACTAATGGATGTTGAAAGACATATAAAGCTTAACAATAAGTATTAGCTGATGAAGAGCAAATAGTACAACAGGTTCATTTAAGCAGTTATACTAAAGGAAAGTCTTGCACCAATAATACTTGGTATCAGTGGTATGCTTATGACATTGTTCATCAATGGTTTCTAATTGTCATGTACACAAAAGTGTCCAATAGTGATTAAAAGCGGATGTACATCTGTTGAATAAAACTCACAAAGAAAAAAATGTTGCTTTCTGGCAAGTCTTAGAAAATACATCTTTACACTAATTAATTCCTAAATAGTATCCTTTTTATAAATAGTAATTATTTTAGAATTATTTAAAGTTCTAAAAGGACGAGTATCATTACTTCATTTAAACTGGTCGCCATTGAACGTGTCACTTCCAAATAACACGACACAGTAGAGTATCATTAAAACGTATTGGAAAACAGACAAATTCCATAGAACTAAAAATTCTCTACTGAACTAATCAATTGGTAATACAAATCTTCTGAAAATTTCTTTATAGGACTGTAAGGAACAATAAAATCAGTAAAAATAGACGAGAAGGCATTTGCTGGATTATCGAGTTTGAAGGATTTGTAAGTATACATACTGCATCTACTTATAAATAGGTCTTGGATATGTGTGTGTTTGTTAGCTACCTTCTTCTATTTTAAACGCTATCATCCCCACTAAGGCACCATTCAACGCAGAATTTTACTGGGCAAGTCATAGCCAAGGTTTCCCAGTGATCAGACCATTGTATCTACCATGGCGGTGCGAAAACCTCTCTTCGAATCACAGTCAATTATAGAATTTTGAAGGCTATTCAGGTAAATCGATTTAGTAAAAATCAATTTTCTACGACGATTTAAATCCGGCGAATAAGTTTAGAAATTTATCCTGTATTATTCTAACCAACACATCATGCTTAAAAGGAAGCGACCACGGTTTGACATTCGAAGTGCATCTGCTACTCAAATGAGAAATATTCGAGCAGCAGAAACGGAAGAAACAAGGGAAGAGAGATTGGAAGTAAGAAGAATAAGAAGTGAATTCTTTTGGACTTTGGGGCGGACATAGGCCTCTTAGAAAAAAAATTGGTCACTAAAGTTTTTTGGCAAGCGAAGCTGCAATGGGTTTCTAGTGTAACAAAATTGGTATAATATTTTTAAATATTTTTATATAATGTTATATTTTTAGCTGCCATTAAATATAAAGGAGAAAGTGTAATAAATTACTGCTCTACATTGACTTATCGACATCAATATAAGAATGAACTTTAGGACGGCACTAATATATGATGAAAGACATATAAAGCTTCACAATATAGATTAGCTATTGAAGAGCAAAGAGTACAACAAGTTTATTTAAGCAGTACTAAAAGAAAGTCTTGCAGCAATAATACGTGGTGTCAGTGGTATGTGTAAGACATTGTTCATCAATGGTTTCTAATTGTCATACACAAATGTGTCGAATAGTAATTAAAAGCGGATGTACAATGTTTGAACAGAGCTCACTATGAATAAATGGCCAGTCATGTCAAGTCGTCGAATCACATCTTTACATTAATAAACTTTTAAATACTGTAGACATCACTAATATGTAGGTAATTGTTACGTTTATTGACACTCACTGGCCATTAGAAATCCAATATGATATGCACCTTTGGCCTCGAGCGGCTTGTTACCGCCCACATAACGACCAATTCGTATGTTCATTGCAATTGCCAAAGACAGAGGGATCTAAAAATATTCTACTGAAAATTAAATGCAATTTAATTCTTAAAATTGAAAAATAATGAAAGACTCACCATGAAGATTACTGATTCCGATTGAAACAGAATGGACTGACTGCCCAGCTCCACAGCTCCCATCAATCCTGAAGTGCAAAATCGAATAAAAGTGTGTGCAGTGTAGTAATTTAGTTTGTTGGGAAATTTCAGAGGCCACTTATGAAATAATTAATTCCTCAAAGACCCAAGTGCAGTTCTAAATGATTTTCGATGGTTCTTACATGTCAACTAGACACTGATAAGTATTCATTAATCAAAGTAATTGAATAGATGAAGTTCAACTTACGTTGCTACATTTCAGTTATGTAACCGATCCGTTAGTTAATCAATAAATATACATACAGATTTTATTTGACTTATTCTTGTTCATCATTGTTCGGAGATTAGTATTTCTTTTAAAACCTTTGTTTATCTTTTGACGTCACTATAAACATAACTCATATCCCATTAAAAATGTAATAAAACTTACGCTAACATTACGCTATCAAATTGTTTTTACCTTCCGCCAAAACAATTTTTTTAAGGATTATCTAAACATTAGCGTAAGTATAACCGATATTAAAACAAAATTCAACAAAGTACAAAGAGCTATTACACCAAGTTGGTCCTAAATGGGATATGCATAAAAGTCTTCTTTCCTAGAATTTCAATGCAGATCGTTGGTAATGCTCTTTTAGGTACTTCATGAATAATGATGAGAAATATTTTAAATTAGCTCCGTTTAGATTAAGTAACACATAAAATAAGGTTAACGAGTTTTATCAAAACTGGACTACAACAAAATCTTAGCAATTTTAAAAAATCAAACTTTATTATAGTATTAGAAACACACCTACGCATATAAAAATGCTATACTATGTAATATGCAGATTATCATTGTTCTCAAGAATGAACGACCGTAAAAATATAATAAATTACTAAATGTTACTCTAAAGAAACCAAAAAAAATGTTATAAAATGTTTAAATTATGAAAAACTAAGACTACCACTTATGTATCACAAAAATGGACTTCCTCGGCCAATTCAAAAGAGCTTATTCGCCTGTTTGGCTTTGCTCTGTGCAGTAGGTATCGTGTCTATTCAAACAAGCTGTAAAGAGGACCTGTGTATTTTCATATAGCATTCACAAAACTCACTGTAGCCTGGCCTAATTCAAATGCAACGCAACAAGTGTCTGGAAAATTTTGAAGGTATGCGCAAAGTTCCTGATTTGTAAACGATAAGTAGTCCAATGAAGTGCCTATCAAATATACAATATGCGAGATATGGTTTTTCTTCTTACCCGCGAAAAATGTCATCACTTCATAAAAGGCGATGTCCAAAGCCACTTGACCAAGTCCGGCTACGCCGATTTTAAGAAAATGCATCCAGCCAAAGAGCGCTTCAGCGGTAAAGCCTGCAAAAAGTGGGAAGATAATTTCGATGATCTGTCGTACTAAATTTATAAATTGATAACTGTAAAATTCTTCCGAGTTTAGAATGTTAGGAATGTGAAACACAAGAAACAAAAAATAAAATTGGAATTGACAGATGTTAACCCTCCTACTACGCACATAGAGGCGTAGCGCCTCAGGTAATCATTTATTTGCTGTCCACTTGTTTCAATTGGAGTATTTAAGCCGCCACTTATTGACTTTGTAAGCACTTATGAGCAG
>JAUYWV010145300.1:0-10361 GCA_032274565.1 Nematoplana nigrocapitula | reverse complement strand
AGTACTATAATGTACCGATTCCCAATGTACATTTCAAAGTGTTCAATATACGTTTATTATTATTATTATTATTATTACAACTGGCTGACTACAATTGTATTATCGTTATTTCATAAGGATTCTTTATTGTAGATTTTTGTCAGATTGATAGCTTCTCCTGTCTACTGATCACGGTCTTTACTGTAATCATTCTTTCTATTAGCACTTAAAACAAACAAAAAACATTTTACCATATTCCAAGCTCTCCTACCAAACCTATACGCGATGTTTGAAACCACTATAGACTTATACTGTGGGAAGCAGTTAGTGACAAATTCTCGGGGAGAGGATTTTATGGCAACAAAATGAAATAGCCACGTGTAACTTACTGTTTTATTTCTTCAATGCTGAGCTCCTTGAACACCTTTTCCCCGTCTCGATGAGATCTTTTGGCAACTTTTAGTGCGAGTCTGAAAAAAGAAGCGGGGGAAGATCAACAGGATTTTCACCCACCAAGCAACACAGACTACTGTAGTTACAGGTAAACTACATAATAAACTGGTCTCACGTTTTCTTGTGCTCTTCCTTGTCCCGAATGGAATCGTAGAGGTCAAATAGTCTGTAAATGCACCGTATCATAAAATCAAAAGTCTCGCCTCCTATTCTCAACAGGCAACTTGCATTTAGTAAATTATCCTATATACAGGGTGTCCCAAAAGTACCATATAGTATTTTTAAAAGATCACCAATTAAATTTCTTTGAAAGTGTGTGCTCTGTCCACTGCTGTATGAGCTGGTGGAGGTGCCGAGCGACATTGGACAATGTTGCGAACTTGCCATTCAGATGACTTTTGGGGCGTGCTGAGTCACAATGACGTTCAACAGTATATTATTTTATTCATTCAGATTCAACTATTTTTGTTTGGTAGCTGCAGGCAAACCAGCGTTTCAGGAGTTTCAGGTCCGTAGGTCTATGTTTAGGGTAAACCCGTCCCACGAACAGGTGCTCTCTGTTTACGGAGTCTGTAGGGACTCCCTCCCTCCCTTTCCCAATTTCACCCCTATCTCTCTCTCCCTTCGAATGATGTTCTCTTCCCCGGTGTGTCTCTGGTGGACCTCGCCTCGCGCAGGGAGATGGTCCTTCTGGCGCAGCTTTCATTGGGCCACAGTCGGTGCCTAGTGGCCTACGCCAGAATTGTCAATCCGTCGGCCGATCCGATGTGCCCGATGTACCGGGATGAGCCGGAGGATCTGGAGGATCTGGTTCACTGACTCCAGAGGTGCGCTGTCCTGGACAGAACGCGCCTGGAGGTGTTCGGTGGTTGTCCCACCTGGCGGTGCTCGCAAGGGTGCCGGCCCTGACAGGCCTGTTTGCCCATCGCTCCCGCCTCCTCGAACCCCGGAGGTGGCGGACGCGACGGTGACGGGTTGGCCCCAGCAGCAACTGAAGTCTTACTACCTCGAAATTGTCTGCCCATGTCTGTATTATTCTTTCCAGCCTCACTCGCTAAGAGTAACGAGTCCGTACAATGAAGGTTATTGCATGATGGAAAGAAAGCTGTACACAAAAAACGTACAAATGGAAGAAAACAAGGAAAAAGGACCAAGATGTTTCAAATGGACATATGCAAATTGGCACATTTGCGCACGGGGCACTCAACAATTATCTGAGCTTACTAACACAATGGATATGACACCAGCCCTGTAAGAGGAAGATTGCGAAGAAGAGGTCAAAGATATTGACAATGTAATAATAAAAATGCTAAGACAAATAATTAATCAGAACTCTGAGGAGCCTTGCGAATACATTACGTATCATCTTTCAGTCAGATACGCGATAGAAATTTCCGACAATATTGAAATAATCAAATTTATATTGTGCTATATATGTAGATAAAATAAACAATAATTTTAAAGCTAAACTCTTTCGTACGTCTATAGGTGTTCGATTTTAATATTTATTTCATCGTAAAGTCACTTCCAGTATTACGTCCTTACTTGATCAGAGCCGGTCCTTTCTTTCGAATAGTCACCCGGCGGTTTATCTCGTTCTCTTTCAGGACGTTGTACATGATGCCGAACAGGCTGAAATTCAAACAACGGCAGGTTTCATAATGCGATGCCATTCACACTATGGAAGCATATCTACTCGTATATTCTCACCAATCATAGCGTTGTTGTCTCTTTTTCAAAAGTGGCGCGAGAACCTTTGTCAGTCTGAAATAAAGATGACATACGCCGCGGACAATACGAGGAGGACACACCGAACAAATTCGATTCGGTCACTACACTATAAGAATAAATACTTGATATTCGTTTTGGAAAAACGATCCTTTTCTCCGTTCATCTATGCGCCTATTTTACAAAATAGAACTTTTGGTCTTGAGGATAACCTGGCTGTTTGAGTTGTAAACCTGTTGCTCCTCGCTGTGGTAATACTAATCATTTTAGCACGATGTAATTTAATTAACAAACGTCATAATCTTTACGTATAAAAAGACTAACAATAGCATTATCTACCAATGAGCATTAATATAATGACATCAATAGAATGTTTCTCGCCCATAGTGCAGCATGGGTATTTGTGAAGAACTTTGTAACATAAAACGTTTACGAACACAAACGAGCATGGGTATTTGTGAAGAACTTTGTAATATAAAACGTTTACGAACACAAACGAGCATGGATATTTGTGAAGAACTTTGTAACATAAAACGTTTACGAACACAAACGACTTTTTCTTTGTAAACACAGCCGAGAATATTTATAAATAAGAAAACCGTTTAATATCAGCCAAATATATTTAACTGCGGTTGACCCTCTAAAGGGACACCCTTACGCTCACCATAAATGAACGTAATAAATACAACAAGAATTTGTTCTTTTGCAGAAAAGCTCATTATTCCTAAAAGAGGCAAAGTATAGAGAAAGTAAAGGGCAGGGGGAGACTATGACAAAAAGCTGGAAATCCGGCGGCTACACTCATAGCGGGAAAGCCCGGGAACTTACTTCTGAAAAGCTTTTACTTTAATTAACTGTAATGTATATTTACATAGATTTTATGTAAGTATTTCTGTTTGTTATATGGTTATAAAGCTATATGGAGAATGTATAGAGACGCAGGTTTTAAATATTTTTTGTTGTTTTTATTACCCGCTTCCTTTGTTGGCGAATGTGGCAATCTTTTCGGGGTGATGTTTGAGGTCGCTACCACCCTTAATTTGGAGTTCCTCCTTATTCTAGCAATATCGGGGTTTGCACATTTTCCCAGAAAGTGAGTGATAGTTTTTGCAGCTCTTCCGTCTTTGGACTACCCGACCTTTACTCGAAAGCTTCCTATGGTGAATTAATCATGAAATCCAAGTGTTAAATAGATTCCAAAATATTACTATATATATATTAGTCAAAGAAGTTGGAATAAGTATACTAGAGTAAACTGAAATTACATTTTTGGCGCGCGTGTCTACTCTAGTTAATGCATTTATCTATTTGATATTAGTTGACCTATCTACAGTATATTATTTTCCGCCAAACATTACCCTTTAGAAAACTGATGCCATTTGCTGCGTTTCCTGGGAACTCTTACGGTCTCAATTTCCCTCTCTCTTTTCTCATTTCTCTTCTCTCTCTCTTCTCTCTCTCTCTCTTCTCTCTCTCCCTCTCTCTTCTCTCTCTCTCTTCTCTCTCTTGTCTCTCTCTCTTCTCTCTCTCCTCTCTCTCTTCTCTCTTCTCTCTCTCTCTTCTGCTCTCTCTCTCTCTTCTCTCTCTTGTCTCTCTCTCTTCTCTTTCTTGTCTCTCTCTCTTCTCTCTCTCTTCTCTTTCTCTCTTCTCTCTCTTCTCTCTCTCTTCTCTCTCTCTTCTCTTTCTCTCTTCTCTCTCTCCTCTCTCTCTTCTCTCTCTCTCTTTTCTCTCTCTTTCTCTCCTCCAGGAGATCGGGGCACTGACGCGTCCTATCGACTTATTATAACAACAACATATTGGCCTTCTTTAAAAAGTTGAATCGTTAACTTACCCTCCCAACCGGAGCTTATCTACAAAGTTGACACCCTTGCCCACTTTCTTTCTCGAATTCATCATATCATCCACGCCGGATTTCCGTTTTTCTGGCTTCTCCTGTTTCGACTTTCCCCTGCTGGGTGATTTGGATTTCGAAACATCGTTCCTCTGCGTACTAGCCATCGTATGTTTGCTGAAACAGACAAATATACTCTGTGTATGGAAAATGAAATTTATATTTTTTAAAGCAAATGGGAAATTTGGAGAAGTCATACAAAAGACAATGACATAGTTGAAAACAACATCAAATATACGTTATATGACCATCAATCGGAACACGTTACAAAAGTGACCTTCAACTCAATAGTTAAATTAAAATAAACATTTAATCAAAAGCACATTGGCAGATACTTTCGGCTTAATTTTCATATTTTCCAAAAGGTTCATCAATTCTTAACAGTTTTTATCATTTTGAATTTCACGCAACGTCATTTGGCAAACTGAAAGGTTACATGAAAGATGCTGCTTCACAATAGAAAAATCGAATAAAATTCTTAGTTTACGTCTGAGCAAGGTTCTAGTAGAACCTCGCTAACTCATAGACTAACTATTACATACACTCACCAGGTTACTGGGGCAATGAAAGCATGCCGACTTACTATAATGAATCTGCTGGTAAGCGTCAGTAGTGTTTAGTCGCACATGCGAGGGACGTACAGTATATGAAGTACAGTGTGCTGGAATTGCCCGAGATGGAATTTAAATTTCTTATGAATAACCGCTACCAATGATCAAGATAACAAAATTAACAACACATCAAACAAACAAATTTAATAAAAACATATTGTAAACAATCAAGTGTCAGATTCTATTTCGTTATTATGCAGCATATTGATGTAGCTTTGCGCGCAATTGCCTATGGCCGAATTCAAATTTTATATTCTGTATAAAATTAGACCATAAAGAATTAGAACAAGTGAAGAGCTTCAAATACCTAGGAGCAATTATCACATCGGATGGTAGATGCCATGAGGAAATAAGAACGAGAATTGCTATAGCTAAGCAAGCCTTTACCAAACGAAGAGAATTGCTCACCAAAGGGTTAAACATAGAAACTAAGAAGAAAATTGTCAAATCAATAATATGGAGTGTAGCCCTGTATTGATCAGAAACATGGACACTCCAAGGAAGTGATAGCAAAAAGATAGAAGAATTCGAAATGTGGATATGGAGACGAATGCAGAATATATCATGGCAGGATCGGAAAACCAACGAAGAAATATTAGAAAATATAAAATAAAGACATAATTTACTTCAGACTATATTGAAACGGAAGAAGAACTGGATCATCTTAAGAAAAGATAACATAACTTAATGAAAACAATCATAAAAGGATGAATTCTTCGAAAACGTGGACGAGGAAGGCCAAGAAAAGGCATGTTAGCAGAATTAAATACAAATTCCATATAAGAGTCTAAAACAAAAGGAGAAAATCGAACGGAGTGGAGAAAATGGATGCCATAAAATGTGAACCTGCTTGACTAAGCAGAACCCTCGATAGATAAATTCTGTATACTGGAAAAAGCAAAGGTGAAGTTATTGAGCATCCTGATGGAGAGGACATAGCGTTATTTTGGACAGATATTGAGACACTGCAGTCTGGAAAAGGTCCTGCTAGAAGGAGACTGAAGACCGAGGATTGATTGGACGAAGAAAATCAAGAGTTGGATGCAGATGAGCTTTAATGAATTTTCAAGATCAGCAGCAGATAGGAGGAAATGGAGACGGAGATCAGGATGGGTACCGACTGCTTGTCCGCATTTCAACGCCTTCAATGCCAACCATGCTCCACCGCATCTGAAAACTGGACCACCATCGACTCGATTACGTCAAATGGACGCCATCTTACCGTTCGCTGGGTTCCTGGGCACGCCGATATCGTCGGTAACGAGCGTGCGGACAGACTGTTCGAAGAATCATCAAACTTGCCCCATGAAGCCTCCGAAATCGACATAGAAACAGCAAGGTCGGTGATCAAACGCCATCACAATAGGATCAGCTGGCTACTCAATGCCAGACACTGACAGCCTGGAGCAGAGCAACGGAAGGAGGCCGCGCCGCCCCACAAAACATGATGAGGTGGATCGAGTGTATCATACACCAGTTCAGGTCCGGCACATCACCACTGGTGCGCGACACTCTACACAAGATCAACAGAGCCGCCTCCGACCCGAAATGCACGGCCTGCGGCGAAGTGGAGACATTGAGCACGCCTTCTGCTTGTGCCCGGACTGGATCCACAATTGGATGCGTCTCTACGAGACTCTGGAGAACCCCAACAAATTGGAAAGATTTCTTGGAGGGATCGGGTGAACAGATCCACCGGTCGGTTAGCCCGGCGTTTTACGCGGAGCGCGGGCGAGCTTGGGAAGAAGAAGAAGACGCATGGCGTCTGACGTTTAGAAGAACTGCCTACCCTAATGATGATGATTCTGTAGTATACTGTTTTAGTACTGCTTCGTTTAGAAAAAAATAAGTCAAAGAATTAATCAATAAATCAGTAATGGGGAATGCAATGTGATTGGTCAATGGTGACTTCACTGCGACGCGAGGTGTTCTTCAACTCAAGAACAGATAAACATGATAAATGGTCTAAAAGACCCTAAAAACGAAACCGCATTAGTTTAATGAATAAATTTCAAAACCATAACTGGAGGTGACTATCTCGGTAAAAAGCGCATTCGTTTGAGCCGCCACTCATAACGCGCTGCGATGTCAGGATCTCGAGTTTTTAGGGAACAAACAAACAAACTAAAAAAATAACAATGAAGTATAGATTACATAATACAGAAAGGCTCCAAATCTATACCGTACAATATATACTGTAAAGTAGAGTTCTGTGTGTGTGTCCGGGTATCAATTTTGTAAGGTTGATCACAGAGCAAAACTAAGGTAGATTTGGAATGAATCAGTAGGTTCCTGCTATTGTTTTTACCTGGTTTTAAATAATTTATAAGTTTTTCTTTCTATTATAAAATATTTAATAGAAATTAAAAAAATTATTTAAATTATGCGATATTTAAAAAAACAATCAACGGTTTAATTTTACTACTAATAACTATGAGAGTAGTATACCACGGAATTTATAAGCAAAATTGGTTACAATTCAAGAGGACACTTCTACTGTGGTTTATTTATGACTAGGCAAGTTTTAAGCACATCAGCCTATACCTTGGATTGACCCCGATTTGATCCAAAGAAAGTATTTATCAATGTAATTCTCCTCTCTGCATTTTCCTATTGAATCATCTTTAAAATTTGGTTGTTTCCTGATATATTTTATTCCCCTATGTATCCGCCGAGCGAAGCCGGGTACCTCCGCTAGTGGTATTATAAAAATGAAATCATTTAAACCATTAATGTGGAGTGAATTTTGACCAGCTTTTGTAACTCCCAGGGGGACGTTTGCCGTGCACACATGATTTGGTTTAGTACGATTTCCGAGTTTGGACTGCATAGCGTCCACACACACATCTGCATACGCACAGAATTTGCATTTACATACAGTAGATAGATTACAAATAGCAAAGTAAAAACTATCGCAATCTCTTTCTCACTGTTTTCCCAGCACTTTGTTTGCACCATGCAAGCGTTCTTTGGCTGGCGGAGGAGCGCCGATGGGTTCTTTGGGTGCCGACTCCTTTTTCCCAGTAAGAAATTTTCTCATATTTGCTGTCAGTGGGGCATTTTTCGCTTTCAAAAGATCCTTAACTAGACGATTCGCTTTCTTGTCTGTAGATTTCAAAAATCCCCTAAAAGGAAGCATATTTATGAATTAATGCATAGTTGAAAAACATGCTGTCGAAAGTAGGCCCAAACTTAAATTTTCAAAGAAATGACTGGCTTTGTGTTCTGTCAATATAATGTCTGGCTATAAAGTTTTGAAATCATTGTAGTAACAACATTACTGAATTGTGGTACAAAAGAATCAAATGTAGCTTCAAAGTATTGAGAAGACAAGACCAAATATTGAAGTTGTAGTACATTTCCTCCAGGTTCCTAATTTACATATTTTATCTTTGAATATGCGAATGATAATTGAGAATACAACCGAGAATAAAAGAGTGGCAATGGCGCGGAATGAGGTCTAGCACATGAGTACTATCTGGGGGAGAATAAATATCAGCCAATCAACCAATGAAATTGAGGCTGTTGCAATAGTTTCTAATGGGCGTGAATCTTGGGTGATGACGAAAGATTGCGAAGAAAATAAAATATAGATGCATTTGAGATGTGTGGGCCTATAGAACAAAATTCTAGGAATCAGCTGGAGAGACAAGAAAACAAATGCATGGGTCCTAGAAACAAATGGAAACAGATATATATCTAAAGAAGAGTATGGCTGCCAGAAGATGCACTATTTTGGACACGCGATACGGCAGGATGGGATGGAAAAGTGGATCATCCAAGGATCAACTGAAGGTATCAGGAAAAGAGGTCGACCAACTCTACCCTGGATGAAGACATCAAAGCCTGGACGTGAATCGGACTGGCAGATATACGCGGGCGTTAGCTGGCACATGTCTTCCGTAGCTGAGAGGAAGAAGAACTGTGGAATTAAGAGACACCTCAATCGGGAAGTTCTTAACAATCGGCCGGTTGGGGAGGAGTGTGGGGACTTCTCGGCTTCGAAGCTGAGGTGTGCTCTGGAACAGACTAAGGCAAGGGCGGCTGAGGGTCCGAATGGGATTTCTTCCCGCTTTCTCAAAGAGGCTGGGGAGGGGGGCGTTGCCCTGAACTTTGTTCTGGACTGCTTCAACACGTTTTGGGGAGAAGGGGTTTGCCCACAATACTGGAGGACAGCGGTGATTATACCCATCCAAAATGAGGGAAAACCAGCTGGGATGATAAACTAATACCGTCCCGTTAGCCTAACTTTCTGCTTGGGAAGGTGATGGAGAGGATGGTTGCCAACCTCCTAATTCACCTATCAGAATTGCTGGGAATGTGGCGAGATGAGCAGTCTGGCTTCCGTAGACTTAGGTCGACGGAGGACCAGGTTGTTTGGATCTCGCAGTCAGTCAGCGATGGGTTCCAGAGTAAGCCAGCGAAGCGGACAGTGATGGCCCTGCTGCATTTCTCGAAGGCCTATGACAGTGTTTGTAGGACAGATTTACTGGACGGTTTATTGAGCTCGGGGGTTCCTTTTCCATTCATCAGGTGGATTAGGGGCTTCCTCACCAATACGTTGGCCAGAGTGCGTCTCAATGGGAGCGAGAGCGATACCTGGCTGTTCCGAGAGGGACTACCTCTGGGATCGGTACTGTCGCCCCTGTTGTTCCTCTTCTTCACCTCGGGATTGAGAACCCGCATCCCTGAATCGTTGGACGTCAGTCTTTTTACTGACGATTCATCGGTTTGGTCTTCCGACAGCCGCAAGGAGGTCGCGGCCTGTAAGTTAAGGGATGGAATGCACGAAGTTCTGAAGTGGAGTCAGGAGGAAAAGCTCACGCTCAATCTGGATAAGTGCGAGGTGACTTTCTTCAGCCCTAATACTAGAGAAGGCAGGTTGGGGGCTATAGTCTCAGGTTTAATTCTAACCCCGTCTTCCTGGGACTGATGTAAGACCGGATGCTTTCCTTCCGCCCTCAATCGGATAAGGTGACTGCAAGGATGGTGAGGCGTAGTCGAGTTTTGAGTGTGTTGTGTGGTCGAGAGTGAGGATGAAATGGGCGCCAGCTTAGGCGGGTGTACCAAACTCTCCTCTTAAGTACGGCCTTATACTGTGGAGTTGGTTGGCTACCATGGCTATCCAGTTCCTCAGTGGACGTGCTCGACAGCGCACAAAGTATAAGTGCCTCAGGCCCATCACGGGCCGATACTCGACGGCACCCATCGAAGCGTACGCCTTGAGACTGACTTCCACTTGTTTCACACCATCGTTCGGCGAGAACCGGCCACAGCATGGGAAAGATCTCTGCGCAGGAGACTCTTGGAAAATGAGGTTCGCCATCCTTACGTGTCGCGCAGTGGCCTCCGTGTGATGGCTAGGGGTGTGTGCGGTGATGTCGGCCTGAACAACCAGTAACGCCGCCAATTCCTCCTGTCACTTCGCCCCGTAGAAGTGGGTGAATAATGGGCAGAGCGTCAGAGAGAGGTGGCAGCAGTTGTAATGACCCCGAGGCCGGTTGTTTAGAGGACGCGTTGGACACCATATGCTTCTTGGGATAGTTTGACCTCATCATTTATACTGATGGGTCGGCTGAGGGTGGTGTGCGGCGCAGAGGTAGTGCTGCGGTGATCACTAGCGGGTTGTTGTTGTTGTTATTCCTGGTCGGGGGGACGCGTCAACGCCCCAACCTCTCGGAGGAAAGAAAGGACCCGGG
>JAUYWV010145289.1:0-10362 GCA_032274565.1 Nematoplana nigrocapitula | reverse complement strand
ATAAAAATAAAGCGAATTTATAAGAATAGGAGGTATCAATTGTGAAATGACATCGCACGATAATAGACGAATGTCACATGGTAAAGTTAGAACTCTAAGACGACTCTGCCAACAAACCAATGCAATTACCTTGTGTTTGTACACTTAGGACAGCCATTGTCAACAATCATACCCTACATACAAAATTCAAGGCTCTATCAAAAAAGGGGAGCGAAATATAAGGCGCGGGCCGATTCGCCCCCCCCCCGGGTTTCTGAGTGCGTCTTTTAACCCGGGTAGAATAGGGTTAAACAAATGTAGAGAAATTGTATGGTGTGTGCTTTTGCCAATAAAACGCACAATCTATATTATTAAACAAGCTACGTGATTCCTGGGCCGTTCACTCGGTCGCGTACCCTTAGAACACGTCGTCTGATTGGTCAGATTGCTGATTGAGTTATAGCGCGATGTAGCGCGACTTGATTCACTCACTCACACAGGGTGGCACATTCGCTCAAGCTGTTCTATTGATTTTCTCTCACTCTGGCGTAATCTATCTGGCGTTGAACACAAGCAAGAATACGGCGCTACGCAACATCTGGATTTCAGGCCCTTCGGCGCAAAACAATTGACCCGGCGCACCGGCGCACCGGAAAATTTATATCCGGCGCACCGGCGCAATGGAAAATTTATATCCGGCGCACCGGCGCAAAGGAAAATTCATATCCGGCGCACCGGCGCAATGGAAAATTTATATCCGGCGCACCGGCGCAAAGGAAAATTTATATCCGGCGCAAAGGAAAATTTATATCCGGCGCACCAGCGCAAAGGAAAATTTAATCCGACGCACCAGCGCAAAGGAAAATTTAATCCGACGCACCAGCGCAAAGGAAAATTTAATCCGACGCACCGGCTTAATGGAAAATTTATATCCGGCGCACTAGCGCAAAGGAAAATTTAATCTGGCGCACCGGCTTAATGGAAAATTTATATCCGCCGCACCGGCGCAAAGAAAAATTTATATCCGGCGCAAAGAAAAATGGTGGTGGACCGGCGTATCGGCGCAAAGCAAAATGAAAGTCCGGCGCAGATGAAAAAATATTTCAGTATTTTCCGGCGCAGGAAAAGAATGTTTCAGTATTTCCGGCGCAGAAATTGTTTGTTTATAGTAATTTCCGGCGCAAGAGAAAAAAATCGTAGAATTTTCCGTCGCAAATTTTTGGTGAAATCCAGATGTGCGCTGCGCTAGCGGACACTGCCGGAGATAGCGGTTCAACGTACGCCAAAAACACGCTGCACAGCAATTGAGCACGTTGTGCTTTATTCATAACAACGCGTAGCTGCAGCGGGCCACTGGTGTAGGTTTTTTTAAGAGGAAACTACATAGAAAGGTAATTATTTAAAAAAAACATGTTACAGGAATCAGCTGAGGAACGGAATAAGCAGCGTGAAGAGAAAGCTCACGAGGACAGGCAGACAGCACCCATAAGACATCGGTGACAGCATTCCAATGAATGGGTTACTCGGCAAATATAGAGAGAAACTTACATGCAGTCGCCTTCTCGTGTTGGGGTGTCCTGCTCCGGCAGGCAAAGTGCTGCGTTCCCTTGGTCTCCCTTCTCACTCTTTTTTCTATAATCTATATCTCTCTCTTTTCTGTCTGTCTTTTTCCCTCCGGAAGGTCGGAGCGCTGACCTATCCCCTCGACCACGAATTACAACAGCATAGAGAGAATAATAATATCTTTATTACGCACCTTGGTAAAAATTTAAAGATTTGATTGTACAATGTTTACAGCGAAAACAATACAGTGTTACACACTAAGCTTACAGGGTATAGCTGAAGCTTACATAGAAAACAATACAGTGTTACACACTAAGCTTACAGGGTATAGCTGAAGCTTACATAGAAAGGGCACTGCAATATGCTAAACATAATGCTAACAGAGGGAAGGAATACGTATGCAGGGTTAACTATATAAAGCGATATCTACAAAGGGGCACTCAAATTATGCTACAGCCAAAGGTTACAGCGGGAAAGAATATGAAACAATGGAGCCTGATACGATAAAAAGGCGGCATTAAAAATGGCAAGACCCAAAGAAAGGGAAAGAGGTTCGAATGAAATCTGGCCGTTCTGCACTAAAAAACGAACTGACGTTTCGATCTAAGAGAAGAAGGTTTAGCAGATTGGAGATAGGGGGTTAGCGAAAAGTTTATACTGTTGCCCTCAACAATGTTCCGAGAGAACTCTCTGATAAAGTTGTCCCGACGTGATTTCAGTGCTGACAAAACGTGCGGCGAAACTCCGATGATATAGCGGCAGCGCATTTCTGGATGGATTGTAACACATTCTGCTCTCTGTATGTGAGGGATGTGTGTAACACTGGCGCCGCCGTATTCGAGAATGGAGCAGATCATCGAGTTGTATACAGTCGTCATTTCTTCAACTCGAGTATTTGCTCTCTTTAACATGAGCAAGAATTAGAACCTTCGTGATGTTTTCTTAACCAACAAGGCAACTGTGGTCGTCCGATTTCATATTTATCGTTTGTTGGTGAAGCCAAGAACCTTTGTGGTCTGAGTTGGTTCTATTATATCCCCGTTCATTCTTAATGAGGGCCATGAGGAATTCTTCCTTTGGAGAGACATTCTAAGTTCCTTCTTTCTTGTCTTGCATTGATTTTCATGTCATTGGCATCAGACCATTGCACGATTTCATTCGCGATTGCCTGCATTGCAGAGTCAGGAGACTTAACAATCTCAATGACAGGTAGCTGTCATCAACATATTATTGTATTATTTAATCGATGTGAGATCAAAATAAACATAACCGGTTAAATGTGTGCCGAACGATTTGATCGTGCCAATACTATGCAGCATCCCGCCCAATTTAGACCAACTCAGCTTAAAGAAGTCTGTATTGAACACACGCACACATTGCATTATCAGGCGCATGTTGCCGACCCGTAAAAAACCGGGTTGCAAAATACGTGCCAAAGCGTTTATGCTACTTCTGATAGTAGCATGTGTGAGAATTAATTTAAAATTATTCAGTAAATTGTAATACTACTACTAGTCGTAAAAGCGTCAGTTTTGTGAATCGAATACAATATTATATTTTCATTGGCAGAGGATATTGAGCAGATTTTTTACGTAGAAAACTGTTCATATTTTGGTTTCTTTACTGTTGAATAACTTTGTAATTATTTATTATTTGTTTCATTATTTCCCAAGAAATTCTTTGCTCATTTGCTCAGACCAAACAAAAGTCAATATTCAATGGCCTGCCCTTCGTTTTCTGATGACTTCTCGCAGCCCATGGGGCATGCTGCACACATTTCTGTCTATCTCTGTGCACCAGACTTCACGGATGATGTGTTTAAGGGATCATCAAAGCCAGTAGGATTGCGTCTGCTCACTTTATTTTAGAATAGTCCATAAATTCTCAATCAGGTTGAGATCCGGGCTGTTACCTGGCCATGGACCCAAGATCTCTATCCTTTGGGAGTTGAGCCAGCTGGTCTCGAACCTTGCTTGGTAGCAAGGTGCATCATCGTGCATAAAAACTGATGTTTGTCTCACGGCCATCATAGGTTGTAGCCTCTCCTGAAGTAGCTCCAGATAATCGTTGGCTCTCATGGTATCACCCGATGCTGTAGTCTAGTCTGTCTGTCTAGAGGAAGGGAAGGGGGTGCCGAGGACGCATCATTGGACGTCCCCAGTCCTTGTTCTGCTGTATCGGGTGAAGTCAAAGATCGAGTATAGAATCTTTTCTTGAATTTGTTTTACATTTTTTAAAAGTCTTTATGGGTGGCTTAATCGACCGATGAGTAAAGCAGTCGGTAAGCAGCCACTGCCTAAGTACCGACTTTCTGTTCATCAACCGGTGAGTAACTTAGCCAGAGGCTAGCGTTAAGTCACGTCGTAACTTTTATAATGCAAATATTTACTTACCGGCTAGTGTAATTGGACAAAACGGCTAGTGTAATTGGACAAAACGGCTAGTGTAATTGGACAAAACGGCTAGTGTAATTGGACAAAACGGCTACTGTTTATTGATTTGTCAGCCTCAGTGGGGATAAAACAACCAGATTCATTCATCAAATAAAAATAAACGATTTGATAGACATCGATGTAAACGGGGGTAAATTTCTTGAAAAAATACAAAATCCATTGGGATATTATAATTATACCAACGAAGAATTTAGAGCTCGGTACCGGTTAACAAAAGATACATTTACGCAGTTAGCCGATGACATCTCCCAACCACGCCAGTGGAAAAACATGGGGACTGACAACAGTGGAAAGAATTTGCAGTACTTTTTGACTTTCGCCTTGATATCTCGCCAAAGGAATAAACTGCTTGGTGCCGCGGGGATGGGTGTTATAAATGTCCACTAACTGTTCCCGCAGTTTGCCTTTTTTGTAATTGTCGCGGTGTCGTATTTCTTCGACTCAATGAGTAAAAATCCCCTTCACTTTTTATCATCTCCAAAAACTTTAGTTTGTCTTCATCCGTAACGGTTTTAGTACGCGGCGCCAGCATGACAGTTCGAGCAACGCTAATACAGGTTTACACCACCCGTGTGGCCAAAACTTCATTCATAAAAATATACAGCATTTGCGTCAGTAGACGCGGCACATGTCATCACTTCTGATTGGCTGGAATTACGTACTGGGATTTTCCTTGACCTGCAGTCCCCACACAAAAGTACATCTGCATGGAGGAGTCTGTAATCACCGATTACTCATCGATTGATGAACATAACCGGTAAGTACACGGTGAGTAGGCTACCTCGTGTCGCAACTACTCACTAACCAAGCGCGCCGCTAGGGTTTTGGAAGGGGGTCGTTTTGATGCAGAAGGGCGGCGTTTAAAAAAATTAGAAATATAACGTGAAACTGTATAATATTTTTATTATTACTTATGAAAAGGCGCCATTGCCTCTGCCAAAGGGGGTCGTTCAACCCTTCGACCCTCCCCCTGGCGGCGCGCATGCTAACTTTACTGACTGACTGGTTTACTCACCGGTTGATTAAGCCACCAAATGTCTTTTATTAATCGCTAGATAGATAGTCTGCTTTTTATAATAATTAGTGTGGTTTGGAACTAGTTACCCCTGAGTGCAACTGTTATCTCAGTATCATGCTCGTATGACACTCGTAATCAACAGCTTTTTACAAAACACACTGACATCATTCAATCGCGTTACGTCCCCCTTTCTCTCTCCCTCTGCTCAGGTGGCACCGGACGAAGCGGACAGGCGCTCGAAACGTCGCGAACGGAACCGAAAGTCAGCGCAGAAATGTCGCGAACGCAAAGTGCAGATAACGGAGAGTCTGAAGGACCAGGTGACCAGTCTGAAGAACGACCAATCGAATCTGTTGAGCGACCTGCGCGAGTTGTTCGGCGAAGCGCAGAAACTGGTGGAAATTCTTCAGTACCACTGCCCCGCCCTCGAACTGCCCTACCTGGCCTGTCTGAACGATCCCCAGACCCACGAACTCCTCCAACCGCCGCCAGGCCATCCGGGCTCGTCAAGCGGTGGTGATATGACGTCATCGCTGCCCGTCGGTTCTTCGGCGATCATCCAACAAGAACCCATTCCCAGTCCCCCGGATGTGAAGCCCTATACTGCGGCCCCGTCGGTCAGTCAACAGGAGGACGCTTCCGGACATCATCATCATCATCATCAACAACAACAACAACATCATCATCATCATCATCAGCTGAGCATGAACTCTCAGCAGGACACTCCCCCCGGCGGTCTTCTCAGTGGGTCCCCCTCCAGCTTGGTGGACCACATGCCGCCGTGGGCAAACTTCGACATATCCAGCGGGGAGTCCAATCTCAGTCTGGACATCAAACTCGGGCCCAGTACCATCATGTAGTCCCCACTTTGTCTCTGTTATTTTTTGTTTTGTGTGTGTGTATATGCGTGTGTGTGTGTCTCAACAGGATCATAGCGAATGTATCAATCTTCTCACAGAAGTAGTAGAGGATCTATGGGCTATGCAGGACCTCCACCCGATTGTAGAGAAATATGAATAACGTTCAAGAAAGGTCACGAGTTCAATGGAAAAGTTGTTCATCTTTCGTTTTCGAGCTTTGTTTAGAAGTTATTTTTTATTTATGTAAGAGAGGAATAGAAGTTGAGTTAAACTAGAAACTATTCTTCTCAAAAGAGGCACTTTGTAGTAGAGCAGAACTTCGCCGTAGATAACACATGCGCCTCTTGACTAAGATAGAAAATTTGAAATTTGGAGCGACAATCGTGCAATCGCAAAGCGCAGTCATCGAAGGATTTGAAGAAATGGGTAATTCTTTAATTGTTGAAAGTCCGAATTAAATTCGCTATGATCAGTCAACTAAATTTTCCTGCTTCTTATTGCCGTTCCGATGCCAGTGGACCTCCCACCCCCACCCCCGACCATTCGAACAAACAAACCAGCTCCTTCCTACAAATAATAATAATTTTTCCCAGACTTAGACGAATGACACAATTCGCCACCACTTTCTACTGTGTGCAATGAGCAAGGATTTGGGAAATCGATATCCTAGTCCACCGTTTCCTCCCCTCCCCTCTTTCTGTACAGCAAGGATGTGGAAGCGTTTGATTGGTGCGACAACTTTTTTTGTCATTTTTTGTTCTTCAGTTTTTTTGTCACTTTTTGTATTACATATTGGCCGCGTGTGTGTAGTAGGTGTGACACCGCATTCCCAATTGACTTGCTAGTACAATATCCCTATTTTTACTCTGAGGCACACACTGCGATCACACCCACACCCACACACCCGTATCTATACTGGCTAACTTCTAATGGGTGGGTCTAAACTATATCGGTCTGTGTGTGCTAGCACACGCTTGTGTGTTCGTGTGTAGCACAACTCACCCACTCACTTTGTACATTTGCTCCCTCGCTCATAAGGCCCCAATCTCCACCACCAATTATTTTGCCGGATATGCTTCTAATCTTCTATTTTGGGTTGTATAAATTTTTAAAAATCTAGCTTTGTATACACGGTTTTCAAATGCAATTTGTATTCTCGAATTTGTAAGAAACTTTATTTTATCAAAGTAATTTTTTCGTAGCCGGTCACCACGCTGTACTCGTACGATGTACTACTCTTTCTCACCCCCCCCCCCCCGGTGTGTGTAGGGAGGGGGTGTCGAAAGGGGTTTGAGGGGAGAAGCCTCGTAAAGCTTAAAAGTCTCCTTCCTTTCTTGCCAGTTATTGAACATTTATAATGATTGATTAATGAACACAAATGCGCGACATGTTAGCTGTAGTGTTAAAAACTTCAAATGAATGACGCCAGTGCTGTTTATTACAACATACTTTTTAAAAAAACATTTTTTTCGGTGAAATTTCCTTCTTTTTTTACTTAGAATTATCTTTTTCTATCACACCGTCTTCTTGCTCGGAATGCAAATTCGGAAAACGAATTGATTATAGAAAATGTATTTCTCAAAAATAAGATTGAGATTGTCTGGGTGGTGGCCTAGAGCCTTTGATTTGACATACTACTCACGAACATTACGCAATCTCCATCGAATGTTCAATTTTAAGATTTTTAGTGAAAGGTGTCTGAAATTTACGCTTAAATGATCTCAGGAATTCTTCCGTATTTGTTTTTAACTACAATGAAAAGTTTAACAGCTCAAGGTCATCTGGGAAGGGCGGTGTGGTGGCTTTACGAGGCTTAACTTTATGGCCCCTCTTAATACATCGCGGGTAGTCCAGGGCCTATACTATTTTCGTTACTCTATTACTTTGCAAAATCGACTAGAAATTGTTTTGTGAAGGTAAAAACCAGTCTTAGCCGGTGCATTCAATACGCCTTACCACGCGCACTCTATTCAGGATTAGACATGCTCCAATTTCCTCCTATTCCTCTCCCCCCCCCACCCCCTGTTGCTCGCCCATTTGCAAAAGCGGCATTGAACAAAACGTTCGAAGCATTAACTAATCTATTTTTACTAATTTGCTTATCGACAAGTAGTTTCTGTGTCGAGCCTCTTTTACCGAACACCCCAAATGCAACAAGCGCTACATTCCTGAATAATTGTGCCCGTTGTTCGTCGATGAAAAGACCACAGTAGCCTTTGGGATTACCCAATCTGCACAGTTAGCGGTGACCAGGGGGGAAGTTTTCCACTTGAACTGTGCATGATGAAATCCTGTTCCATCTGGCTTCCTGTTTTTTTTTTTTTCAATTTTTCCCCGTGCTGGATTAATATTATCCTACCAAATCTTTTTTTGTAACAAAACAAAAACAATCTTACACATCTCTAGATGTACATAAATGTAAACCCATTATGCGACTATTGTATAATCTTGTTATACATACAGTATATATATATATTTATATTTGTTTGAAAATTTTGCGAGTTCATATTGCTCACGCTTTTTTACAGCATTTACTTTGTACTGATATTGACAATTTACTGTTCTTATTATCTGATTATCGATTTGTATTCCCTCCCCGCATCCCTTAAAAATTTCCGGGTGAATTTTCATTTTCATTCTCCCGCGTGTCTGCCTGCCTGCCTGTCTCTGTATGTCTGCCTGGGGTACAATGTGAACAGCACTCTCTGTACAGATAATATGTTGATGTTAAGGATTCCCCCCCGCTAGCCACTTGTGGTCCAGTGCGTTTAGTTCGGTGAGCAAGCGATTGCTATGCATTTATTATGATGAGTACGGATCCCATTTTGCATTTTTTCTATTGTATATCAGTAGACTGCCTGTTTGATAATGCGGATTTGGAGCGAAAGCCAGCCAGTTATATACGTACATAGTATACTGTACTGTTTAACTCCATTTTTTCATATTTACACCACACCCCCTTGTAGTTATAACTCTCAATTACAAATATATGATATTTGTGGAGTGGGCTTGTTTTTTTTTTTTTGGAGGAGTCCCCTCAGATACTACTCCACCGACACAGATTCCTCTGATAAGTTCGTGCCAGTAGATACATCTACAATATGATGTATAGCTTTGGCATACGGAAGTGTCTCAGAAGGAATATTAAATCGTTCAATATCACCCAGGTGGGGGCTGTGTGATTAACATACTGTACAACAGATCGAGGTAGACACCAGCCCTCACCCAAGCGATAGCCAAACTTTCTACAGCATTATGGGCATCAAAAGGATGGTCGCAATTTAACCAAAAAAGGCCCAACTTTCACAGAATACCGCACACGTATGCCCAAGCCTAACCAAGACGTCTTGAAACACCATGTGCGTCGAGGCATGGGAGGTTAAACCATTGTCCCCGCACGTGAGAGTGATCAAGTTAGGTAAGGATTAGAATCGTTAGATTCTGCAGCTAATACTCTATGGCGACAACGCTGGGGTCGCATCACATGGTCGATAAACACAACCCGGCTGTCAACAACTACTCTAAAGTCTCCTTATAATTCAC
This sequence comes from Nematoplana nigrocapitula, assembly GCA_032274565.1. NCBI lineage: Eukaryota > Metazoa > Platyhelminthes > Proseriata > Nematoplanidae > Nematoplana > Nematoplana nigrocapitula. The sequence goes on along the minus strand of JAUYWV010145289.1, from coordinate 946 downwards.
TCGAATGGGGAACAGCCCAGATTCTGGTTAGATCGCGTTGCCAAAGTCTGCTCAATTGCATTGCATGAAACCGCATAAAATCATATTTTACTCTGGGTTGCCACTTGCAGTAATGCGTTCTGTTTTTCTCACTGAACGAGAAACGCGAGAGCTAAACATCGGTAGAGGAGCATTATCTAGTGGTGTATAGGGATCCGGGTGGATCATTCGGAAGTTGTCATTGAGAGAAAATCGCCCGGTGGTCTGCTAACGCGAACATGTAGACACGAAGCAGTCGATTACTCGGTAAACTGAATGGACGTTCTTATAGTCATTAATGCAAATGTGCGGATGAACGTGTGAACCTATCGAAGTACTGTAACAGAAACGCCTTATTCGTTCTGTTCCATTTAAACTAATTTTCTAATTGATGGTGACCGACTTCCGATTGATAGCAGCTCGATCTTGTAGCACCACAATGCGCCTGTTCACCTTTGTCTACCGGTTGAAATGCTTCTGTTGGATCGAGGAGTCTCTTGACTTGCGATTGGCCGTTCAGATCAGCAATCCTATCATTGCTGTACTTTACAGCAGGGCATTGATCCTCAATGGAATCTATATCATGCCCATTATAGTATACGGAGTGTGACAACGACCCTATCCGGATACAGCATAGGCCTAAAGGCAACTACTAAAATATAGAAATTGAACACCAGATGATAAAGCAGGCGAAAAAGGGAAACATTTATTTCATCGTAAACGTTTTCGACAACAACGCAGTTGTCTTCGTCAGACATGTAAATTCAAAAGATTTGCAAATAGTTATTAGGCGAACTAAAACACAACAAATGAAACAAGTAAAAAAATCTTCAACAAAAACTGGCTACCGAATCTATACATTTGAGAGTTAAGAGCAGGTTGTTTAGATTTAATGTGAAGGGCTTCTTTAATTTTAAGTTGAAAGTCG
>JAUYWV010145278.1:0-10362 GCA_032274565.1 Nematoplana nigrocapitula | reverse complement strand
TTGCCAATATCAAGGAAAGAAATTTTTAGAAAGTTTAATACAAATAACAACTCCCAAGTACAGTTGAGAAATAGAGCAAACTTTTCGACAGCTAGATTTAATCTAGATACTGGTAAAAAACATTCCTATTCGGATACAAAAATTTGGAACAGCCTGCCGGAAGACTTTAGAAAATAAAATAAGAAGTCAATATTTAGAAAAAGAGTAAAAATGCATTTATTAAATAATTAAATAAAGATAAAATTAAAATTAATACATTAGGGGTGCCAACTAGACAGAAGTTTTTCTCCTTTGATACCCCTAGCCATTCCAGAGGCTTTGTTTAGGTTAGATTTTAAAAAAAATAGCATGTAATTAAGGTTTGTTCGGTACAGGTTATATGATTGTTTAGTTTTATTTTGATTTCCCAATTTCCATGATAATCGATTGCTGTGATGCTAAATCAATATGAGTAGTATATAATAGCCACGTTTCACCGCATCATGTTTGAACACGTTTCGTGATGACTCACCTCCCCCACCACCCTCCCACGCGCCCGAACACATTTTCCGATGACTCAACTCCCGTCCAGCGGAAACTCACTGTAGTGCGTATTAACGTACGCAATGAAGCGTGACGGGTGCACGCAGACACAATAGCCCATTGTTTGTCTCACCGAATGTACTCCTAGACAATACACTATTGTCTGTCTAACCAAAATGGACTCCAGTCCATGTGTTCGAGTGTTGCATGTGTTCGAATGTACCACATATGTCGAGGAGCAGTAAGAGATACGTCAGCTCTAGCTCACTCCCTTTTTTATTCGATTTTAACAAATAAAGAGTGAATTTCTAGGTTATCGAGCATGGAGAATCGAATGGCGGCGCTATTTATTTTCCAATCCTACTACTTATAAGCGGTTATAAGTAGTAATCAACATCCTTTTCATCAATTGAAAATTCGTGCTAAGTGCGAAGAGATGGTCATTCAGCATGTATATTGTCGTTTCTCTCGTGCTCACCCTCTGACTGTATACAACTCTGTCCGACTATGCCTGACTGTATACAACTCTGTCCGACTATGCTTGAATGTATACAACTCTGTCCGACTATGTCTGACTGTATACAACTCTGTCCGACTATGCCTGACTGTATACAACTCTGTCCGACTATGTTTGACTGTATACAAGGTGAATTCTTATCAAAATCTGTTTTTAAGTATGAAGAATTGTATGGTGCTATTCATATTGCCATTGGGCTACTTATAAGCGGATGCTAAATGTAAATGCGTTGACTCAATAAATGTCTGTCAATTTAGTATGCTTTAAGAAAATACAATGTCATCATGTGCCAAAAATAACTCAATGACATCATATGCTAAAATTAACTCAATGGCGTCAGCACATTCGGACTATAAAAGGATGAATATTGGTTCTCAGCTCATTCGAAGCTGAAGTTGTCTGCCGAACGGTTGTTTCTCCTCCTACTGCTCTCCAACGCTACTATGCTGTCAACGCCGAAAGTATGTGAAAAGTCTCTGTCAACATCCTCCAAACGAATAAGTCAACTTATTGCCCTCGCTCGCACCAATTGCCTCAATCATGTTGATGATGTCAACTTCAATCGATATGCGTGTCGAGATAATGTGGGTCTTGTGCCCGTGTCCCCTTACTACATTGACATTGTCATGGTTCAACGTGCCATTCCTTCAACGTCTGATGTGTCCTCAACGTCTGGCCAGCCCTCGGACTTTACTTCAAACGCGACCGCCGAGCTGTCCTACTTCTTCGCAAGCCATGGTCTGCGATTGCTCTTGGTGAGGATCATGCCATGCGGGATCAGACAAGGATACAAACAACGGAAAATTGCCTGTTCAGATGCGCCGATGGATCATATCCTTCAAACGCTCATGACTCGTGGAATTTACAGTCTATATGTCTATTGCAGTCTTTGTACGCCCATACGTGTAGAAAATATTGTAGCTTCTCTTCTGCGAACAGTTCCCATCAATCATGGTAAAGAGTGGGGAAAAGTGATGAATTTACGCTTCAATCCGCCAATGTACTGAAAGGAATGCTTTAATTCTGACGTTTCGAGCCGCAACTACGACTCATTATCAAAGAAACAAATAATTACAAACTGTATGTCCCCCTCAATACAATCAGTTTTAACTCAGTAGAAATAAGTGTTCGAGATGATACGGGCCAAATGATAAATATTTCCGAAGGAAAACCAACGCTAGTCATTAATCTCCGTCGCAGAAAAGTATTCTTAAATGAGTGAAAAAGTTAACACAGGCAACGACTGCTACTGGTGGTGTGTCTGACGTCGCCACTGTACGATGACGAACCGCATCCCGCCCCGCTGATGATTGTGACTCTATTTTTACTCTCTAAGTAACTCTCTGTTTACAACTTTATTCAACTGCTTTATAATACATGTTTTTTTATTATTCAATGTTGTTGTTTTAATAAAAAGTGGGGTCATAACTTTAGAGTGATAGTTATGTTGGAGAGCAGTCGTGGGATGGGCAAATCTCAGAGTACTGTAGCTATACTTACTTTATGAATGCTTATTAGTAGTTTAGTGTCCTTAGGTATGATTTCTGCTTAATCGTATTACTGCAGATGAAGATGCATGTTTAGGTGGGTGATATTAGTTGAGATTAGTAGTAGTGCTGTAGATTAGTGCGGATTCGACACCTCCAGTCGTTTGGGAATTAACAAAACTGTCACTAATCATTTAACCCCATAACCATGAGGATTGTTCAGAGAAAAGCGGTCTATTTCAAGTAGTATTGTGTTCCTTTTCACTATTTTTAGAACGTTCCTGTTCAAGCAAGGTGAAGTCGTGGTTAGATTTTGTATAAACATTCCTATAAACTCTGATAAAAATAAAGATGTTGTTCTTTTATTTGTTTTTATTACCTTGTTTGATCAATGCACGAGGTGGAGTGAATACTGCCATAGCTCTACTGAGACAGCCTATTCATGCTACTCCCCCTGTTGATGATATAGTTTTGCATGGAATTGTCACTCCATGGGCTAGCGATGCCTATAAGCTTCAAGTGATTCGAGTACGACTGGGCAAAGCTTGGGAACTTGTCCTAACAGCCCATGGTTTTCACATGCACACTCATGAAGGATTTGATTTGTTAAATCGGCGCCGATATATTGCTATAGAATTGAAAAATAACAACCGAATCAGTTCCATAGTGAGACGACACAAGTATGCTCTTTTGAAGCACTTCAAGCAACTGCATACCGATTACACAGTTGTCTTTGGATTCGTTAATGGAGGAGGGAGAGATCATATTAGAGATGGAGTTGAGTATAAACATGGAAACAGTTTGCTGAATTATGTATTCTAAGTCCGCCCATTTTAATAATTCAATATCTTCGAGAAGCTGTCCGAAGACATTTTTAAATTGGAGAAGATTATTAGATAAGCAAGGTGGGAGGGTGTGTTTTCCACAAACGATGGGGAGTGATGGATAAAGTGTTTCATCCAATGCCAGATGAGTTGAATCATGAGCGCTGTGGACATTGTAACTATGTTGAATGCAGATTAAACTAGATTATAACATTGTTGCCAACCTTCGAATCGGAGACGACACCGCATGATGATGATGATGATAACGATAATGTTAATGTAGTTATAATGTGAATTAAAATATTTCGGATGATGATGTGAATACTTACGTTAAATAGTACTTATATTAGAGCATCGCCGGGGTTTGAATTCACATCACTAGGTTCACAAACCAACGTCACTACCATTCTATCACCATGATCTCTATTATAGCATGGGTAAACGATAGATTTTATGTAATCGAAAGCTTTCATATGTTCTCTCATTAATCATCAAAGATAGCTACTGAACGATCATATCCATAATGTCCTGTTCCTACTATCAGGAGGGAGATAAGTGTGTTTGTTCAATAATTATCCTTACAGTACTCCAGCAAGTCCGAGATTATCCATTCTGTACACTTTCTTATTTTCTCACATTCACCATCAATGCTAGCTACTGAACAGACGTTCTCTCTCCGATGGCAACAAACACTCCACTCACTCAAATCATGAAGCTTCCTCTATTTCGACTGGCAAAGATGGAACGAGATGTATATGATGTCTATGGTATTATTATACATGGAAAGTGCTATCCACGCTTGATTGTACGTATCAAGGACGACTTTTACATTGTTTACACGACGAGCGAGTTTGTGACTACTACTACATACAAAACTGCTATTGAGAATTCCCCCATTGCACGACTCACTGTTTCCTATCATCGAAATAAGAGACAAAAGCTAAGTGTAAACTATGAACCATTACCTATATACTGTAAGTGTACACTTCCTTGTTTTCTCTCATTCATCATCAACGACAGCTACTGTACAGACGCAATGCCTTGCCCCCACTGCCTCGTGTGTTTGCGAGGATGTTTACTACGATATGGACGATTGTGGGGGTTTGCCCTCGCTGGAGCATTCAGAGTGTGATTGCGTTGATAATGTTGACTTTTAATGAATCATTTTTAAACTGCTTAATAAAACTTATATATCTAGTATGGATCATTCAGAGTATGCTTGTGTTGATGTTGACTTTTAATGAGTCATTTTGTAAACCTTATTGCTTAATAAAACTTATATACTGTATCTATATTGACTGTATAGTTGCAACATATTGCCATGCGGCCCTAGGTAGATGGTATCAATCTTTATGAGGCACTTGTACACGCTCCAAGCTCGTAGGTTCGTTGCTGTTGCCATCTGGATTCCTTCCCATTCGTAAACTTTGCACTAGATAATCTCCTCATGCAGCCAGAAGAACGTTTGCCCTCGCCAACCAAATCGATCGTGAAAGAGGGGGGCCGCATTATCAACGTCATGGCGCAGTGCTAACAAATGTTTGTCAGGCGATTGAACAATTAACTTATGGACGGATCGTAGCACTCTTTGCCTGAGAAACAAAGTATGCTCCCTATAAGAATACTGCCAACTGGGATACTTGTAGGTGAGGGTTTCCTTCTGTCAGTCTCTCGTCCACAAACTAGCCCTTGACGCTATGGTTTAGTTTCAATTTTAACAATCTGATATTTAGAATGGTTTAAAGTCTAATGTATGCAATGGTTCATCTTTTCTCAATGACTCATTAGGACTTGTAGTAACAGGTTTTCTCTATGATTCATCAGAAATTGTAGCAACAGACTTATTTACTTGTAGATGAGGGTTTCCTTCTGTCAGTCTCTCGTCCGCAAACTGCCCCTCAGTGACTTGGAGCTATGGTTTAGCTTCAATTTTAATAATCTGATCACCTTGAAAGAGGTTTTCCCCCAAGCTACTTTGATTCCTTTGACCGACTAGTAGCGAAAATCAACCAGACATGATCTTTCCTGCAAAGGGGACTACTTACACTTTTACCAAGTGGGGCAATGTCCATCTTTATGCTTAGTAGCCAACAAATTTGTTTCATGCCACTCGTATATGGGTAATGGCTCATCTTCTCTCGCTGCAGCCCAAGTCAAAACCTTTGAAAAGAACAACCCTACACTAAAACGCAACCTGTTGAAATACGTCATTTCACTGGAGAGCAATTTTGACGGGCAGGTGGGTGTACGCCGCGTCATGCTCTCAGACACGCAACACAAGTGGTATGGTTCGAGCCTGTAGATAATCTCCTCATGCAGCCAGACGAACGTTTTTCCCTCGCCAATCAAATCGATCATGAAAGAGGGGGGCCACATTTTCAACGTCATGGCAGTTGATGGGCTCAGAGAGGAAGACACAGCGCATTTTGTAGGGGTTACTAACATCGACCGTCTACTCAATAATAAGGAGAAGGGCTATAAACCGAAGCATTGCGAACGTTGTCTCCAACCCTTTTAAACAAAGGAAAGATTGAACAATCATCGTCGAAATTGTTATGAAAATCAACCAGACACGATCTTTCCTGCAGAGGGAACTACGTACACTTTTACCAGGTGGGTCAATGTCCATCTTCATGCTTAGCAGCCAACAAATTTGCTTCATGACATTCGTATATAGGTAATGGCTCATCTTCTCTCGATGACTCATCAGTTAGTTTGTAACCTGCCTAATTCGGTCAAATGCTTTGTCGCTAACGCAACCCTTCCAACCAAACAATCGAATTCGCTCTTACATATAGAAAGTGGTATTACTAGGAGTCATCTCGGCTGTTCAGAAGCATGGTTTTGAATGATTGCTTGTTGAGGCTTTCTGTTTTTGGCACTGAGCCAAAGGATTTGTCGTTGCTCAACAACCAATTTGCTTACAAGCATAGTTTTGAATGAATGCTTGCTGAGGCTTTCGCTTTTTGGTACTGAGCCAAATGCTTTGCCGTTAACCAACAGCTCTTTCACATGATCAAGGTATCAAATACTTTTCTGAATAGGCTGACAGAAGTAGCGTTAGATAGGTCGGAGATGAGGGTAAACACAGTGTATCCTTCATGAAACGATAGGCTCAAATATATTAGAGAGAATTAAATAACACTTAATTACCTTTCACTTCTGCATAACAAGTACATTTTAGTGAATTAAATGCCACTCGATTGCCTTTCTTTTCTGGGTCAAATACATTGGAGAGAGCTAATGAACATTTAGTTCCCTAGCTAACGTTGATGATGAATGAGAGAAACAAGAAAGTGTACAATTATGTATGCAATGGTTCATCTTTTCTCGATGACTCATTAGGACATGTAACAACAGGTTTTCTCGATGACTCATCAGGACTTGTAGCACCAGGCTTATTTGCTTGTAGATGAGGGTTTCCTTCTGTCAGTCTCTCGTCTGCAAACTGACCCTCAATAACTTGGAGCTATGGTTTAGCTTCAATTTTAACAATCTGATTACATTGAAAGAGGTGTTCTCCTATAGCTACTTCGATTCCTTTGACCGACTAGTAGTTTAGTGTATGGAAAAGGTAATTTTGGTGTATATAATTAAAAGTCGATAACATTTGATATATAAGTTTTATTAAAGAAGTGTGTAGAAGGAGTACAATGGTTTATAATAGAACATATAAAATAAAGGAACATATATAACAATGGTTGCAACAACATCAATAAAAGATCAAACATTGAGTCTGTCTTGGTATTAACTTTAAGATATTTACAATGGTTTAAAGTTTACAACTGTTATGGGCAACCCACCAATCTTCCTCTTCCTATTGTAACGAACAGTGATACGCGCAATGGGAGAATTCTCAATAGTGGTTTTTTCTGTGACATCTGTAGCATTCACAAGCTCCTACGTCATGTAGACGAGGTAAAAGTCATCCTTGATGAGTACAATCATGTGTGGATAACACTTATCTTGTATCAAAATGCCATAGACATCATAAGTGCCGCGCAACATCTTTGAGAGCCGGCATACGGGAAGTTGCTTACAATGGATAGGAGGAATTCTGTCCGGAGAGCTATGATGAAATAGGGGCATAGTTTCATCATATTCCTTCTTTGAAAGAAAGCTTGAGGCCTTTGTCTCATCAGGAACCACTACTTGCAAATCCTCCTTCAATGCTAGGTCAGCAGGAACTTTAAATCTTACCTCATACCTCTTGTCAGGGAGATGAGGCGTACAGTTGGGATGTGACACAAATCCCATTTCCTCAATGTCACACTTGTTCGTATTCAGACAAAATGTGCCCTGCTTGTTGGACAATTCTCTCTCAGAATCTTCTCGTATCTCGCTCTTCTCCCATTTCTCCATCGAATAGGGCTCACACGAATCAAATAAATGGGGAGCTTTGTAGAGACCGTAAATCGAGTCATAACCTGAAACATAAGCTGTTGCCAATCATCAACCACGAATCCACAAATGTCTCTAGTGTCGTGATCAACAGCGTAGACCACAATAGCTAAACCCATCTTCTCATACTCTTCATCTACTATAATCAAGGTATGAAGAAATCAGACTGCAAAAGCGCGCCACATAGCCTCATGCGGAGTCCAATAGATAAGTTCAGGGGGAATGTTTCCCACGAAGGAATCCAGGTAGCATTTCAAATCGGAAATCGATGGGAGGTCATCGTTACAGGAGACGGTAACCTCTACACGAGTTATACCGCGCTGGCGTGAAGCAGCTCGTGATCGCATTAGGAGACTGTCTTATCTGGCACGAATGTGGACTCACGCCAACCAATTCTTCCCAATAGCTTCTCTTACTTTTCCTTAAAGAAGCATCTGTGGAAACTTGAGGTAGTTCTTATAATGTAACGCACCCTGTTTGCATATGAAACAAGTGAAGTCCGCTTTTTTTAACCATATCCTCTTCCATGAAAATGGCATCAGCATCATAAGTATAACCAGTCTTAAACTCATAGTTGTTCATAAAGTGTTCAATGAAGTCACACAGATCAAAGGATCCCGCAAAGTCGCGTGCCACATCAATGGAACTAACACAAAAATTGGGGAGTTCGTTTAATGTTTGAAGGATATGATCCATCGGTGCATCTGCGCAGGCAATTTTCCATTGTTGGAATCCTTGTCTGATACCGCATGGTATGGTCCTCACCAGGGACAATCGCAGACCATGGCTCGCGAAGAAGTAGGACAGCTCGGCGGTCGCGTTTGCAGTGAAGTCCTCGGGGTGGACAGACGTTGAGGGAATGGTACATTGAATCATGACAGTGTCAATGTAGTGTGGGGACACGGGCCCAAGTCCCACATTATTTCGACACACATATCGATTGAAGTTAACATCATCAGCATGATTGAGGCAATTGACACGAGCGAGGGCAATAAGTTGATTGATTCGTTTGAAGGATGTAGACAGAGACTTTGCACATACTTTCGGCGTTGATAGCATAGTAGCGTTGAAGAGAGCAGGAGAATCAGCCGTTCAGCAGACAACTTCAGCGTCGAATGAGATGAGAAGCAATGTGCCTCCTTTTATAGCCCTAATGTGCTGACGTCATTTAGTTATTTTTAGCACATGATGACATTGGATTTTCTTAAAGCATACTAAATTGACATACACTTGCTGTGTACATTTGTTGAATCAACATATTTACATTTAGCATGGGCTTATAGGTAGTCTGATGGCAATATGAATAGCACCATTCAATTCTTCATAATTGAAAACCTAGGAATTCAAGGAGAATTTTGCGAAACGCTCTAGTGTGCGCTGCGCGCACACTAGAGTATATCGGGGCTTGTGAAATTCAGTTTAAATAGTTAGAGCTTGTGAAATTCAGTCAAAATAGGTAGAGTTTGGGAAATTTTCAACATATATGTAGAGCCCTACACAATCGCTTCATTTTAAAGGGTAGTTGGGCATTCTGTCTGAATACGCCGTACTCGAAAACGTCTTGCAAGCTTTTATGCTAGGTTGTATGAGTTTGTGCGAGTGATGGCATTCTGCTCTTATTGGATTCTATTTTGAGATATTCTAAAGACGTTCTCCCTCTTTTAATTAGAAAAAATCATAAAAATAATGTTAAATCCCTATTTTACTACTTATATCCACTTATAGGTAGTCTAATGGAAATAGAAATAGTATCATTGGATTCTCCGTAGTCGAAAACCTAGGAATTCACTCTTTCTTTGTTGAAAATGATTAAAAAAGGGGTGAGCTAGAGCTGACGTTTCTCTTACTACTCCTCAAACCACTCGTCACTCTTAATTGCGTACGCTGGCTCACGCTCTAGTGAGTTTCCGCTGGATGGAGGGGGGGAATTTCCAAATCTATTTTCAGGTGAGGTGGAGGTTCGTTATTATATACTACTAACGAAAGAGCCATCCTATAGCAGTCCGTCAGCATAAAGAGAGAATAAAGAATGAGAAAATTGCAAATGCGTCACTTGTGACAACAGTCAATAAAATGTGTTGTAGCTCACTATTTTTAACAAAATGACGTGTCCTGCTATTTTATACCATTCAATCAATCTTTAACTGATAACTCGTCGCGTTTCATTTAGCAAGAAGATGAACTCCGATGCAGATGGATAGATCGGTTAATTTTGAAATAAATCTTATTGTTTAACATTTTTATGATTGGTGTCGTGGCGAGATAGTTAGCAAATTTGCATTCTATACATAACGACACAAGTTCAAGTGGAAATTGAAGCTAATCCAATAATTCACAAATTAATGATATTTTCATTGTCTTCATTTCAACAAACATAAAATACGTAGGTACAATAACACCTTAGTAGTAATGTACAGCCACGCTGTGGGCCATGACTCACCACCCCCCCCACACGCGCGAGCACGTTTCCGACCGATGAGTCACCCCCCACCCCCCCACGCGCGCGAGCACGTTTCCGACTGATGAGTCACCCGCCCCCCTCGCCTTTATATATGGAGCAAGACACGAGAGAGAGCTCAGTTGTTGCCTGACTGTTGACGAAGACACACCT
>JAUYWV010145267.1:0-10362 GCA_032274565.1 Nematoplana nigrocapitula | reverse complement strand
CCAACGCAGTCAAGTTAGGAGGTGTAGAAAGGGTTCCTCGGAGCACGCGATTGACCACCTTCATCTGGGCTCTTCTCTTCTGTTATGAGAGGTGTCGTCTTGTCGCGTTCTTTTATACGCAGTTCCTGCAGCACGTTCAATACCATTTCATTTACTTCGGTCCTCTTCCTGACACGGTCTTTTATAGGGATTCGCTCAAGATCGAAACACATTACCTCCAACGCATCATATAATAACTACAGTGAGCACCATGTAAATAATAATAATAATAATTTATTTTAGAGTTTACAATTAGTACAAAGTATATAAATACTTAAAGAAAGGGACCTAGTAAACTCTAGGAAAACCAGAGGCATCTTAATAATGATGATTTGACTGGTTACCAGTAGGAAAAAATATTGTATAGCTTTACATGCACGGGATACAACATACATGAAAGTTAATAACAACAAAAATGACAACAGGTGTATATTCTTATTTATAATGTTAATATGGTGAAAATCAAAACGGTATACTTATTAAATGGCATAAAGGTAGCAGGTAGGCCTAGGGCTCGCTTCACAAAACCCACAATTCCACAATCTTCAGACTTACAAGTGCAGAACTAATATATACAGGTAGGCTACATATGATTTTGTGTTTTACTTAAGTATAATATTAACTCTTTATTGTATCGCCTTGGAGATGTACGACGTAAACCTGATCAGCGATTGGCTAAAGCTAAAGCAACATCGTCAATCCTTCAGGTCAAACTATTTATAGTACTATTTAAGCAGTAGTAGCAGGAGATTTACCTGTATAATATTTAGCTATATATATTGTATGAGCCCTGCATATTAAAAATCGATAGATCTGTTAAAACACAACACACCTACACTATAGGATTCTATATTTAACTAATGCCACACTTGTGGAATTCCACCTGGCTATAATACAAGTCTACAGTCATAGAGACCTGATAAACACAAATTAGCCACACTTGTCACAGTTGCAGACCCGCAAAGCTGGATAATGTTATCCCTTTCTTTTAATAGGTTATGTAGCTCCTCGAACTTTCTAACCATGTATTCTTTTGAAATTCCTTTTTTTTATTGTTTTTTTCAGATATTTTGTGCTGAGTGTTTCGTCTAACTTCGTATCGCGCGCTTTTTTCATCTTTTTATTCGTCTTTTTATTGTCATTCATTGTCCTGATCTAAGTAGCCTTTTGTCTCCTCTTTGCTAGTAAAGTGTCCTGGTTATTTATGCTATTCTTAAGTGCTTTCTTTACTGGAACATTACAGTATATCTTGCCTTAATGATATTTCCTAAACAGATTGGTCTTCTCTGTTTAATTATTTGACTCCCAGGTTTCATATTGTACATACAATATTGTAGATAAGTCTGTATTGCTGACCCTGGTGGAACCAGTTTAAGCCTAATGTACGTCTTAAAAGCTTCTTTTGAAAAGTGTCTATTTCAGTGTCAACTAGCTAAAAGACATTAACAAAGAACAGCCAAATTGAATAATGAAATCAAATAATACGAATCAAACAGTTGAGACGGGTAATTAAAAACCTTAGGAGAAAAGATGCGACGTTTTTATTCAGGGAATTGTTCAATAGGGGTTTTTCAGTCCTAATCAATAAAACCTCCAAATTGTACCGAGCCACGTACTTGGTACTTCTTTATTGGGACGAACCAAACGACAGTTAATAGACAGAATCATGGAATACAAGAAGAGTGCGAAAGTAAATGATACTTTTAGCGTCGGAAATTATTTCACTATTTCTCATACAAGTAAACAATCCAAAAATATTAAAATCGATTTCTACACATTTTTATACGTCTATTAATAATAATGAACTCACTGTCAATCTGTATTGCAAATATGCATTATTTATAGCAATACAGAGTACGATATGTTTCAAAATGTCGCCTCAATTTTTGTTTACATATAGGAATATATTCAAACACAGTTGATTTACTGGTAACTGTTTTCAATGGAGGAATCCTTGCTGAAAACGGTGAAAAATGTAGAAAAATAGAATATATCGTACTCTGTATTGATAGATATTTCCAATACAGATTGACAGTGAGTTTATTATTGGAAATTGACGCTCAGTGCGAATAATGTTCAATAATTAGATCAATATATTTATGTGTAGTCTTTTCATTTCTTCTTCTGGAAGATACTTTCCTTATGCATACGATAGGCTAAACGTTTACTAAAAATAGTATAAATTGTATAAATAACTTGTAGATATTTCTGACAACGCATGGTTTCCAAATGTTACAGGAATTTCTCCAATTGTAGCTTCAGTACTACCGGCTGACGTCATCACAACCGCGATAATTACAGAGAAGAGTGTAGGGTTAGGCGTACGCCTACTACTACTACTATACGTTTAACGCAAAGGACTACGTCTGAGCATTTTTCACAGTTAAACTAATTTGCAATTCATATCATAAACGTGTTTTGAAGAACACTGGCTGCTCATGTCATGAATTTTGCATCAAACTAATCTTCCGATGGATCCCATCAATATTTGTAATCACAGATTAACTTGCCAACCGACAAAATTGTCAAATGTAGCAATAACAGCCCAAAACATTTGCTGAGGCGAAGCTTTTTGAACGGCACATAATTATACAAAATTGAACAGAAAACGTGTGCGCATTTACATAATAAATTAATGTAGACACACAGCACTATGGATAAACGCAAGCAGATGCGCATTAAAAGAAAATCTTTAGAAATAATTGAAAACTTAGTCATTTAAGTTAGACAGTATATACTGTATTTAAAATCCCGGTTTATAATTATTTTTCTAATTATAATAGGAAGAAAAGGTGTACTTACATACCGAATCAATATTATATAAAAGGAAGGATTATCGCGCCTAACGTTACTTACATTCTTTTGCTTAAAATTATCGCAAGACCTTTTACTATGGAATTGATAAAAAGCGAAAATATTTTCTTCTGTCTGTGTCTTGCTTTTATGGAATACCAAAATGTTTTTAAAAAAAACTAATACAATTTTTTAAGGGGCGATAATCATGGGCATTCTAATATTGCACATGCATTATTGCCGGTAGACGTGGGATAGTTTGAATTTGTCTTCATGATGAAAATTAATCATATAGATTTCAGTTTGAAGAAACTTGAACGGAAAAAGTTTTATTTTTTTCTAATCAGCCATCTCTTGATTTTTGGCCGGCAAACATCAGTGACGCTCTCATGCTAATCATTTTCGTTCACAATAGCGTTTTCTGAGAATCTTTTCATCTGCGTCTGATAAAGGTCAGCTTTCGTCCCTCGAATAGTCTCCCCAGAGTCATACTATTTGCATCCCAAAGTCGAAGATGTGAACTCAGAGATGCAACAAAGATAGAAAACAGATATTTTCATGATTTATGAAGATTTTGCACCCGTGAGACTCCTTTCATCTGGTTTGAAATCGATTTTCAGTGTTAAAATATATTGTAGAACACCAGTTGACTATAATTTTTAACAAAACTGATGTTACCCAAATTTTCTATCGCATATTTTTTTGGATCTAAACTACATATTGTAAATATATATACAGTATATATATATATAACCGATAGAAAAGTCTGACATTATCTTGAAATTCTGAAAATAAGGAATTATTTATTAATACCTATGTTTTATTTTTATTTTAAAAAGCTTTATATTGAAAAAAAACTTTGGATTATAATTTGAAAAGTTTGAAAGGAAAACGCGGTAGAAATTCAAAATTAAATTCGAATTTCAAATATAGCTACCTGCACTAGTAAACGTAATATTCGTTAATTCAACGGGTATTCCTCACGAATGTGTAATAGTAACAAGTAGTAATATTGGTTATCTTATCAATGCGTTGTTTAAAAACATGTATACATACTTTCAAAAAAATTTTTTTTTACCAAAGTTACGTAAATACAATTTCTTTGTTGGAAAAGAAGGATTGTACGATTATTTTAAAGACAGCGATACATTATCTAATTTTCTTTATGTTGAGAACGGTTCACTCCCAAATATCTGCGTTATCAATAAGTCACGTGCAATCATCGGTTTATTTTCAGTACAGTTGTGTATAAAAAGCTCTGCCTCCCTAGTTATACAGTTATATACAGCATTTTTACTCTATGGTTATACCTATATATAGCTTGTTCACTCAGCGGTGACCAG
Organism: Nematoplana nigrocapitula; assembly: GCA_032274565.1. NCBI lineage: Eukaryota > Metazoa > Platyhelminthes > Proseriata > Nematoplanidae > Nematoplana > Nematoplana nigrocapitula. Next base: position 6,187 of record JAUYWV010145267.1, on the reverse strand, counting down.
GCAGCCAATACTGTACAATTCACACGGTAATTGGACCCGAGGGTTACTCCACCAGCGTGGGAACTGAACTAAATGTAGGACACCAACAACCCCGAACCGTCGCCGAGCGTGAGACTAAACTAAATGTCGGAAGACGTGCGTGGGAGCAATTCCACTTAACATATTATTAACTAAAAAACTTCATTATAAGTATTTCTGTACAATGTGTACGTAAGTTTGAGCTTCTAAATGGTACCGTCATCTTGTGTTGTTTTATAGGATTTATACATGGAAATATAATTTCAGACTTCAAGTCTAACATTAGTCTGTGATGTTCGGTCGTATATATTCAATTGTAACACAGAAGAACGTTATTCAGTAATAAGAAAGATACATATAGACATATATACGCCGGGATGTGAGTAAAATTTATCAAATACATTTTGAGAGAATGGGACGCCTCCGCTGCTTCTACTCTTTGTAGTTTCTAGCTCGCTCTTACTAACTTAAGAGTATGTGTGACTATATCAAAAGGGTACAGCTGTTTGAGTTACCTTGTTGAAAAGATTGTGTAGTCAGAAATAGTGTGTTTATATTTTTTATTCTCATTGTTGAAAAAAGCCAATTACAATGTCAAACAGAAGAGTGGGGTATACAATAGACGAGTGTAGGAGGGGGGATCAATAGTTCAGTTACCTATGCATTCTCTACTCGTCATTTAAATCCAAAGAATTGGATCCTAACATATCAAAATTATCTAAAACTATACCATTATATTTTTCAGGACTATAACTGTTACAATCTGTTTGAAAATTGTGAACTGTATTTGAAATTTCGACTTATATTTTGAAATCCCGACCTATATATTTTGAAATTCCGGCCTATATTTCAAAATTCAGAATGATAAAAACTTTATTTCTAAGAAACATTACAACAAACCGTTAAGCAGAACAAATCGTCACAAATGGATTCAGTACTGTTAATCCTCAGAACTGCAGCTCTCCAGAGAGACTTTAACAGGCACTACAAATTGCTCTTGTCTTAGTATGTGATGCTCACCTGTTCTAAGTGCCAGTTGCAAACCAAGGGAATAAATTAATGTATTCACCATGGTCTACAAGTTTGTAAACGAGTAGTCAAGTCGTTCACTTTCAAAGAGTTCTGCTTCAATTACGTCAGGTATCAACCTTTTTTGGGTTGTATCTGACAATTTTAACGATAATTGTAATCTTGTCTCTCACGATTAAACTAACATAAAATACTTACCTTTTCCTTCGCTTTGTAATCTGCTTCACATTACATTATCAACAGCATTCTTGATATTCCCAAAATACTCGTCTAAAAAGAATTTGTAGCACATATTGTTCTTCATGAAATGGGCTTGTATGCATAAAACCATTTCGAAAATCGTCTTTGCCCGATAAGTTCCGCCGGACCAATTCTTCACTACATTAACGAATAGAGGAATGACTATACAGTATATTCAGTTCGGACACAGAATAATCAGAAATTGACTTTTCAGACAGACGCACTGATTTTGCTAGTGGATGAAGTTTTTTACGTGAAATTAGCAAATTATTAAACACCTTCAACACCCACTTGATATTATATTGAGTATTCCTTGACACGTGACTGCTGCAAAGTTTGCTGAATTCTCCCGAATCAAACTCAAAATCACTTTGGTTTATTTCTTCTTGCAATATATCAGAAACGTCTAACTCATCTAATTCGTCCATCTTCCACAGTGCAGCCAGATATACGTGATGGAAAGATATCTCGAATTCTGTTCCCTTCGTTAAATCATCGATTTTTTCGTCATATGAATTAAGCTAAATTTTCCGGACTATATTTGCCAAATTACATAATATTCTTTTCCTTTCCATTGTTTCCACCAAAACCGTGCTTTATTATTATTGGTCCCGAAATAAACTGTTTTTATTATGACATTCAAAATACAATGGTGTAATTTATAGATGTAACAGATAAATCTCTTGTTGCGGACCTAATGCAGGTTATAATACGGCGAGTCGAAGACGCATCTCGTCCGCAATGTCGGTTTATCTCTATTACATATAAGTCAGTTTTGTCTTCCAGTATGAGAACCAGTCTCATTGGCCTGCCTTTTGGTCTAAGACCCTCTACTTTACCAAATGTGGAGGCGTTTCTCAGTCCCAGGCCACATGTCAAAACCACGGGCTAATGCAGTTTGTATCTCCTTCAAATTTACCGCCTATAATTTGAGTGTTTTTATTGGTTAAACAATGACGGTAAATTTGAATTGAGCTGGGTAATTTGCATCAAGTGAAATACTAAATTCATTTTCACCTATTATAATGATGATTGAGAACTGGAAAAATAAATATTAAAAGTTGATTTCGATGTTTATTCAAGACTTTAATATCATTTACAAAGCCTAATGTGGAATGTTTAGCAACCGAATATATTCAAGAAACTCATGAAACCTGAGGAGGAGCTTTGTCAGATGTGCAGAGAATGGAGGTAACTTTGGGATACTTGGCCGATCCCGGCATTCAGCGATCAGTCGGTTACGAAGTAGGGGTTTCGCAGAGCACCGTCAGTAAAATCGTTAAAAGAACGCTTGAAGAAATTGTATCGAGGATGATAGATGGATTCGGTTTCCTACAATAACACATGATTCAATTTGTCAGACGAAAGAGCAGTGGTACAGGAATGTTGACTTTCCATCGTGTATCAGAGCGACAGACTGCTTCATTTCATTGGCAGATACAAACTAAACCATAACATCGATGTACTTTAGAATGGTAAACAAACTTATACGATAAAATTAAAAGCAATTGTTTTTAGGTAAAATCAATTGATTATTCACCAGGAACAAAGTAATTTATTTTGCTTCAAAGTAATTGCTTCTTACCTTTCGCTTTTTAATTGTAAGTAAAAGATTCAAGTAATTACTTCCTTTTATTCATACCACCCCATATCTCTTATACCTAAAGCATTCGTTATAGGGTCATTGTTGTCTGCAAATCTCAAGTTAGTGATATTTTTCCTGCATGATACGCACCTCAAGCGCATCAATAATGGCTACTGATTGGTGACTTTTGCCGGATTGTCTGGCTATCATCATTCACACAAATGACACTGTTTTGCGGTCCTAGCGAATAAACATTGGTTCTTCTGCTGCTTCCAGTTATTCTCTCCTATAATGAAAGATGATTTTCGAAAATATGCTTTTTGCCTGCATTCAGTTGCTTTGCAATTGGAGACACGCTATTAATGCTTTGGGGCAGTTTTTTTATTAATTCGGCCTGAATGTCGCTCTCACTATCGCGCTCAACCTCTGCTTTTCAACACCTGATGACAGCGGCATCTATGAATTGCTGGAAAAACAGATTAACTTTCGTAAAAATCGCACCCACAAAATCCTCAGATTATTGGGGTCCAATAGAAATAATCAGCTTAGCGAGAACCGCCAGTTAATTGCCATTAATATTTCTGTTATAATTATCCAGATTGTGATGCGAAAAGCCAATTTCACAAACAAGGCACTACAGGACAAAAAATCGCAGAAAATATAGCCCTTACATTGGCTTATTTTAAAACTAAGCAGAGGTACCCGGCTTCGCTCGGGGTATACATAGGGCAATAAAAGGTCAGGAAACAACCAAATTTCAAGTAAATAATTCAGTAGACTTTAGTAGGGAAAGTCAGAGAGAATTACGTTGAGAAATACTTTCTTTGGATCAAGTCGGGGTCAGCCCAAGGGGGACTAATAGGTGTAAACCTGCCTAGTCATAAATAAACCACAATAAAAGTGACCTCTTGAAATGTAACCAATTATACTTACAAATTCCGGAGTATGCTACTCTCAAATTTAAATATTTTATTTAAATTTAAAATATAGTGAAATAAAACATATTATGTTTTTTAATATCGCATGTTTTACCTGGTTTTAAATTATTTCAAAGTTTTTCTTTCAATTTGAATTTAATTAATAAAATTTAAAAAATGTGTTTAAAACAGGTAAACTCTACCGCAGTAACCTGGTGATTTAAAATATGCCCTTAGTTTTGCTCTGGGATCAACCGTTCAAAAGTGAGACCCAGACGAACAGACACACAGAAAATTCTATTTTATATATACAGTATGTACAGTATATATAGATCATGTTCGTTCTATGGTTAGGTCCAGAGGCATCTGGCCAAATAGACACTTTTGTATTCTTACAAATTGTACCTCATTCACTATAGTGTATGTATTTTTTAAATTTATAACATTATAGTGTAGGTATATTTATATTTTTCATTTAAATATGTGCGAAGTGTAGTCAGTAGATAGTACTGTAGGTAGTTCTGATATTTCATTTAACCAACCATATCAATAAAACCTTCTAATTATCGTTCATTGAGGAAATATACTGCAGCTTTCGCTATACAATAATCAGATAATTCAAATCAAAATCCATGGATCTCTAAATTCAACATCATTCCAAAGTTACTAATGACATTCTAAAATCGAAAGCAGCACGAATATTAGATTGTTAATATTGACTTTACTTATTCGGGCTGTATTGATCCCATTCTTTTCAACTTTTCAAGTCTGTTTTCCTTATAGAACGGCTTTCGTTGCGTTCTCTGGGATGGGCAAAGCGACGATCGAGGAGATTAGATTAATGCCTCGGCTAACAATTATGTCCCGAATACGTAGAAGTCAGTATTAGCATTCCAAACAATTAATTAAAGCGAGTTCATCGCGAAAATAAAATAGCGCTTGATGCGGCTAAAGAATGGCTACCCTGTGAATACATAATGCAATCTTGTGTATATAAAAATAGGGATGTTTTTATAGAACATAGATGATGTACAAAAATAAATATACGAAAACAATTCTTTATCATTTTCAGGATGTGAACAAAAACTTTGACTGATGGAGTTCTTGCATGAGCATTCATGGAAACAGCCGAAGCTTGTATCCGTTCTGTCAAAGATGCTGATTTTGTGTTTGGGTTTAACGCTGTTCTTCTTACATTTAATTAGTTTTAGCGCGTGCAGATACTTCGCCATATATGTAATTCAGAGCACAGTTCAGTACGATAGAATAACCTGCCTGAGGTCTCTGAACGACGTGACAACTGCAATAGATCACCCATGAGATGCTATACAATAGATTTGACTCAACGAGTTCTTAGGTGTTATTATTTATTCACAAGTTTGAATCCTTATTTCCATCCATCGCTATAGGATCACATTAAATCAGCCCGACCCATTTTTTAAAGTCGGTGAGCTCCACAGATTTGGATGATTCAAACGACCCCGTTTTTTGTTTACTGCATTGTGCAAATCACTGAGGAGAGAGTTGTAACCGCGTCTACATTCAATTTCAGATAGGATTCCAGTCCTCTCCATAGACTTTAAATAGTATACTATAATAAAAATCTGTGGTCATTTCTCCCACGCGCCTGCAATATGTATTTCAGAATACTCAGACATGTTTTATGTCCAAGTGATAGTAGTCTCACTGATCATAAAAATTACTGTTCTTCTTCCGTGAACTTCTTTTTTTCCGGTGTAACAGTAAATGTTTCGGCAAACTCTGGGCAACTAAATTAATAATCTCTTCACATATGTAAATGGTGTGACATCCTCTGAAAACATTTAAACTATCTAACCGTATACAAAAGCCCGCCTTAGTGAAAGAGCGGAGAAGACCAAGAGAATGGAGCTCGAGAAGGAAGCGGAGGAGTCCTGGACAAGGAGAGTGGAAGGCCTGGAATTGGGCTCAGCGGAATGGTACATGGAGGCCAGAGAGAGAGGGGGGGAGAAAGTGAGGAAAGATGCTATCCAGGGACTGACCTACACAGAAAGGAGATCCTACCACCAGCTGAGATGCGGAAAGTGGACCAAATTCAAATGCCCTGAGTGCAGAGCCACACAGACTGTAAAACATCTGCTGCTGGATTGCGGACACCTGGAGGTCTCGCACTGGAGGGGACTGGCGTGGGGAGTCAACCCCAAAGCGCCAAATTGCCTCAAAGATGGCAAAAAAACTGATGAGGTTTTTGGAGAGGGTACCCGGCCATCTCCTGCCGAGGTGACCCTGCTATGGTTTTCCGCAGTCGATAGAAGAATAAAAAGAAGAAAATTCTTATGTACGAAGGGGAGTCAATAAGTAAGCGGACTCAATACGAAAGCAAACTCCCAAACATATAATCTATGCATTTTTATGAAAA
>JAUYWV010145256.1:0-10363 GCA_032274565.1 Nematoplana nigrocapitula | reverse complement strand
CAAAAGCTACATCGATTGTTTTGTGTACTGACGTGAATTGTGAATTGATGTAAGTAAATAACTTTTATTATTATAAAACTGTTTGTAAGTAAATAACTTTTAATAATTTTAAACTGTTTATAGTTTTATATAAAAATGTTTTTTATTTATAATCTTTTTTCAGAAAAAATCGGGAAAAACTTTCTGAACAAGCCTATATAAGAGGCCAATAGACAAATACTATATCAACTTGGTAATTCAATTTCATGAACTGTGTTAAATCTGCGAAATGTTTGAGATTGCCCGGTTGGCAGATCTGAATGTGAATGGAATTGAGGCTTGTATATTTATGCTTCGTTGAGATAAATAAGTTAACAAATTAATCAATGGATCAATAATTGGAAATACAATATGATTAGGCAGCGGCGTAAGGTGTTCTTTAACTTCATGCAATTTCAGCGAGATCGCATATCCAGAACAGGTATGAAATTGACGTACAGTTTTGGTCGTCGTAAAAGGGTATAAAAGATACCCTTAGAACAGAACAGGGGGAACCCACATGCATGAAAATTAATCAGCCAGTAAAATGGTAGGCACCGAAAATTTCAGCTCTCTCCGATTGATGGTCTAGGATGAAATAGCGAACAGACACAGGCAATAAAAGATTAATCAATGTGTGATTGACTTGTATATTGCTCGAGATATTAGATAAGAAAATAGCATTTGTTATTGTTATGATATTTTAAGTTAAGAGGATATAAATGTGTTTCTACAGGACCGATTACACATGCATGATCCTGTCAAGGCGAAGTTGAAGCGCCGAATGGTGTATGGAATCCGAGAGGCGACCAAATACCTCAACCTGCGTCGAATCCGCCTGGTTATACTCTCACCAGATATAGAGAAGGTGGTCAGTAAAGGTATGTTCTGTTGTCTATCATCGGAGGAGTGGGGTGCCAAATGATATATGCTCCAGCGAGGATGTACGGTATATGATATCTTTGTAACTGGCTTGTAGGTCCCCATAAGCACGGTACCTCTGTTATCCAAAGGGAACTTAGTGTTTGGAAAATGATGGAAAGATTTTTCGACTATATATGTTTAGGTTGAAGGCCCGGACACTCCCCTCGAGTTAACCTAATGTTTTGAAGATGAGGAAAACGTTTGTTGATTAAAGTTTCTTCGTTTCCATACCATTACAGTCCATAAGATATTAGATGGTATCTTCCTATCATTCACACTCACAGACGTCTGTCTACATTAAACTAAACACACACAGAGAGAGATAGTTAAAGAGAGACTGAGTGAGATTGTGAGTTTAAGAGTGAGAAGTGAGTGAATGAGAGACTGAGTGAGTTAGAAAGTGAGAAGTGAGTGAATGAGAGGCTGAGTGAGATTGTGAGTGAAAGAGTGTGAAGTGAATGAGAGACTGAGTGAGATTGTGAGTGAATGGGAGACTGAATGAGATTATGAGTGAGTGAGGGGTGAATGAGAGACTGAGTGAGTGAATGAGTGAGTGAATGAGCGACTGAGTGAGATTATGAGTGAGTGAATGAGAGACTGAGTGAGATTGTGAGTGAAAGAGTGATGAATGAATGAGAGAGTAAGTGAGTGAGATTGTGAGTGAGTGAAAGAGTGAGGAGTAAATGAGAGACTGCGTGAGATTGTGAGTGAAAGAGTGAGGAGTAAATGAGAGAGTAAGTAAGTGAATGAGTGAGTGAGTGAGTGAGGAGTGAATGAGAGACTGAGTGAGATTGGGAGTGCGTGAAAGAGTGAATGAGAGACTGAGTGAGATTGTGAGTGAGTGTGTGTGAGAGAGAGATATTGAGAAGACTTACAGCTATTTGCAGACATCGCTAAATGTTCATAGACACTACTTGCACATTCTTCTCAGATGACCGCTAGAACCGTAAACAAGTGGTTCTATTTCATTGGCCTAATTTTCGCGCCTAAACTACGTCGCTAAATAAAGCATGTCACTTGTTTTATGCAAGAATATTACTTAATTATCCAACAACATTGACTGTGCTTAGCAGGAGATCGTATATATTGTAAGCTAGTTAGCTCATTGGTGATCCATAATTAGCCTCTTAATCACTTTGTAACGAGATGAGCAGAGTTGTGGAGTCGGTGAAGCGTAGAAGAGGCTATCGCAACCGGTGGAATTGTTTGTGTTAGTTACGTTGGTTGGAATTGTGTGTGGTACTTCATCATAGTGGTGATCATTTGATCGGGATAACAATGAACAGCCAGACCGCTCGAAATGTGCTCATCATTCTCGGCGTTTTGTGCACTCTCATTGGCCTTTGCTTGTGCATGGGCGGATGCTGGGGTCTTCTCGATCGCACCTCCCTTCTCTACTACGCACGATGGTTGAGCAATCGACGTTCTGGGGCGTTCGAACTCACCTTGATAGCCCCCATTGTGTTCGGCTTGTTGGCCATGGTCCCACTTATCCTGCTAGTGGCCGGATTGCACGTCAAGGCGGCTCACTTTCGTCATTTGATGATCACGTTTGTCGTCTTCCTGCTGATCCTGGGCTTGTTTCAAGTGCCCATTTCCATCTTTGCGATGGCCTCCATGCCCGGCGAGACGAAGGGCAGCCTGGAGTCCGGGCTGATCGCCTCTCTCAATGTGGAATATGTGGGTCTGCCAGCGTCCGTCAGTGTCACCGCCAGCGAAATCCCACTCCTCTGGGACAAACTGATGATCCAGTATCAGTGCTGCGGGGTCACAGGTTCGCCCAACTTCATCCTCTACTACGGCACCTACGCTGGCAAATGGTCGTCACCGGGAATCCGCTCCTACACCCTCGGGAACGGATCCATCTACACAGAAGACGCCGTGGTGGTTCCCATAGCCTGCTGTCGTATGAATGATCCAGATTCGTTGGTCGCCAAGGAGCAATGGATCCAGGCTCAGCGCTATCTGCTCTCGGAACCCTGTCCCCTGGACGGTCTCTATGTCCACGTGAGCGACGCTGGATGTCTGCCCATACTCCACAATTACGTCTCTGCCTACACTTACATAATCATGATTGTTATTATGCTACTGGCCTTACTTCAACTGGGTACAATGGTGTTCGCCATCTCTCTTTTGCGCCATCCCGAACTGATGGAAGATTTCAATCGTGCTAATAAAGTGTCGCCGAAGAAAGCAAAACCTGCCAGTCATAAAACCGCCCTGCCACCAGACGAGCCCTATTATTCGCAGGAGTCTTCAGCTAAATTCACCTACAACTCGCGTCCCCAACCCATGAGCCGACCGCAGTTCTGACGAACGGTGTTTGCTCTGTGCAAGCCCTATCACGTTTCTATCTGCCACGGATAATCATCAATGTGTATACATATTTCTCTCAAAATTTATTTACATTTTCTCAACTATATTTCTTTACAAAAATATTGAATCTATACTTCGCAGCACATCTTGAAAAGTTTATTATTAAAACACACTTCAAATGGGATTCAAATATAACCTTCTTATATTTTTTAATTCAGCGCACTTTTGTATTATTTTTTTTGACTGTCACCACATTAATCACACGAATACTTAACCTTAATGTGCATAAATAACTATTCTGATAATTCTGGAACTTCAGCGCCTCCTATCGTCATGTTTATCTGTACTTTATACGAAATTACAGGGCTCCCGCGTCATAAAAAATCAAATACTGAAAAAAGACATAAAGTAATAAAATTTGAAATATTTTACAAAAATCACAAAACTGAAAATTTGTAATTCTCATTTTTATATGGAGGCTTATTTTTTAACAACTATCTTCAATGATGTACAATACATTAATCTAGGAAAACAGCATGATTCCAATTCACTGAACAGCATTTCATGCTTATCCTTGAAGATACTGGAGCCTCTCAACAAAGTTCTTTCTATACTGTTTTCAGTGCATCTCGTGAATCATCTGAAGACTTATGTGATCAAATCAGAACTGAATGGAAGCAATTCCATTGTGATAAAAATCTTCCTTCATTTCTCATGGAAAATAAGGACAAAAAAGTGTCTATGGAGGTCAACAGTCCTATTGGAAACGAGTCCATGAGGAGTTTGTACTGCAGTTCTCGCCAACCTAAATTCCTCAGACAAAAATCAAAAGAATTGGTGTCTACTGGGAGGAAGTTTCTACCATTAAAGATGAAAATGGTCAAGTTAAGTACCCGTTCTTAACATCTTTGGTAAAAGGCTTATTGGCTCTGAGTCATGGAAATGCAGCACCAGAGTGTGGCTTCTCAATAAGTAAGGGAATGCTGGTCACATATGTAAATTCACTTGACTCACAGACCTTGATGGTATTACGAATTGTCAAAGATGGGATCATAAATGCGGGTGATTTTTTTAATGCTCCATTGATAAAAAATTACTCACATCAGTGAAAACCAGCTACCAAAAATACCAGGCGGACCTGGAAGCTAAAAGGAAATTTGAAGAATAGGCAAAGAAGAAACAGGTTGCGAGCAAAGAAATGGAAGAATCTACTATAAGGACGTTATTTACAGAAGAATCAGCATTAAGAAGCTGGGATAACTGTTGCGGAAGAGGCAATTGCTGCAGCAAATGAAAAATTTCAAAACAATTCTGAAGGAACCAACAATTTCAAGAGTTCAATTGCAGAAAATGCAGTCATCTTAGAAAATGGGTATTCAAAGAAAACAATGTCTTGAAGAAGAAGTGACACAGGATTGCAAAAGAAAGAGGACTTTGCAAAGATTGGCTAGTTTTTTATATTTTATTGATAGATTGATTATTGTTAAAGATAAACTTATTTTCGCATTTATTGAATATTAAATTCTTGATTTTACTATAATATTCACAAGTTACACATACACAAGTACACATGTACATGTACTCTATCTGACTATGACATTCCAAATTATTATTGTCATTTTTACAACAGTTGCCTACAATTATGGACATTACAAAACTGCATTTATCTTAATCATTTTATGTATGTGTACATACAGGGTGATTCTGATATTATAAGTTAAATCTTTTACTATGCTATTTTAAATTTCTGTGATTTCCGTATTGAACGACGCAGTATTTGAAATATTCCCATATTGCATCCTATATTGAAATGTTGTGTTTAAATAAACTTTACAACGTAACTCTCAAATTCTATTACTTAAAAGGCATAGCAGAAAATCGGCGGAAAGATCTGAATCACCCTGTATTAACACAATTCTATTTACTAAGTACTGGTGTATGTGTTGTCATCCGCACAAACCACATATTTATGATTGTATATTGTAACTAAAAAATGTTTAAAATTGTTTATTATAACTTATGAATAAATGTGTTTATTTTTTTTTTGATCGTTATACAAATTTTCTTAGCTCATAATTTGTTTTCTTATAATGCCGGGAGGCCTGAAATTACAACCCTATTACGATGAAGCATGCAGTGTATGTAAAGTCGCACAGTTACTGTAAATGACCAATAAGATAATCATCCTTTTAAGCTCATGAATAAAAAGGAGAACAAAGGTTATAACAAAGTCCATTTTGGCAACTGGCTTTGACTTATTAAAAGTTTATTTTCAAGCCAACAGTGAAAATTAATGATGGTGTCTTGATATCAGTTTGCTCCCGGGCTGCCAACTTTAAATCATCGCTCTGGGAAATAGTCCCAGCACAAACAGTACACTCAGTGAGATGAGTGCGAATGTTCCCAAACTCGTTAAAACAAATGAATAGCGCAGTTTTTTGATGACTACTCTTCTCTTCATTATCATTTAATTTCATGTCTAAATTAATGGCGATATTTTTGGATGTGTTGAAAATTTCAGTTCAAAATCTATGCAGGAGAATGTATTGAACGTATTGATTTCAGAACAATTGATTGAACATTTTTTGTAATCGTTTTTTATATCTTAAACTTTGACTACATTTCGAAATTAAGAAAATATGTACGTCATGCTTATGTTCAAAGTTGATTTTAGTTTGACGATATCTGTGCTATCACGTGTGTGGTGGAGTGGTTAACACGGTTGCTTCACAGATAGGTCGGGGGTTCGCGTCCCAGCCTAAGTGAAACGCGCTGGGTTTCTGTCAAACGATAATATAAGTCTGGAAAATTGATGCGGAAATATTTTTATTTTATAGAATTAGTATATTTACAGTCGATGTATCGTTATTTAATAATTGTTTGTGTTTTAAAGTGCGTTTTTACTAATAAAGCTTTATTTTTATAAATTTTACACTACTCATAACGTGTAGAATTACCGTAAATTTCAATCTTGGTATAAATTTAATAAAGCAAACATCCTTACATCTCTATAAAATTTGCAATGTCTGTCGGGAGGAAGGGCGCGAGATCGCATCATTGGACTTTTTAAAACACCCTGTATTCAAAACAGCTTTATTGTACCGTTTCAAATCATGGATTTGCGCAGATTCCTACAACTTGATGAGAAGTGGCCCTGAGGCAGGCGGATAACCATTAGCTAAACTTCCCAGCAGCTTTTATATGCGTTTCTATTTTCCTACTTTCCTCGATCCTCGTGCCCTGTGTATTGATACATCCGAAAACTATTCCGTATGTGGCGAATATCCTAAAACTATTGCATTATCCATACCACTTTCCTTAGTCCGTTTTTGTCTATTAGATGTCGATTCTCCACCTAATTCATACAGAAAACATTTTTTCGAATGCAATCGGAACTTAAATCTCCATCCTGGTTTCATAAACCCGCCTTCAGTTAAGTCCTTATTTTTTTTAAATGCTCGCAGCGATATTCGCCAATTAGTTTGTTATCTGGCCCTAAGTATTTCGGAACTAACTCAGTGTAATTCCATTATGCCCTCTCTATAAACATTCTCCTAACTCATTAGTTTCTCAGTTCCAATATGCGGTCTTCAGTCTATGTAGTTCACAGCCAAAATATAGCTTGAATGTATTCAGCATCAGACCATTCATGTCACGCGGAGTTATAAGTGGTTAGAAGCGCTCAGTTGCCATCTCTCAACCACCACAACGTCTAGTAATATTGTTGTAATAATTGCTCGCTAATTTCATTAGCCTCTGTACTTCGAATTCATCATGTCTACATAGATAAATAGCACTCTTCGATAGGTCAAGTTCAAAGATTAAAAATCGCCTCTATAATTTGTGTAGACGGAAAGTCAGGGGGGCTAAGGGGAGCGTAATCATTGCTTTACAATTTCGATCAAACTCGCTTTTATATTTTCAAGTGGTATCTATTGCCACCGTGTTAACTATCTCAATACTTTCACAATATGAAAATGGACTGAGGATGTATACCGAATCGAGCGACAACTCTTTTAGATCGATTGTCACCTACAACATCCAATGCATAATTGAAGAGTTTTGCATTTGCGCTCCAGGTGGTCTAGACGACGCCGTGGCAAACGTGCTCTCCCTCTGTCGGGAAGGCGGCGTTCCCTATGTTTTTGCTTTGTCGCGTCGGACTCTGGGCCGGGCCTGCTCCAAGCCGGTCCCTGTTAGTTGCGTGGGCGTGTTCAACTATGCCGGCACCGAAGATCGAGTGCGCAAACTCCTCCAACTGGTCGAAGAAGGATGCCGTCAGTACGAAGAGGTAAGGCCTATTTGTCGTATTAGCGGTAGTGGAACTACTGTCTGTTGAATAAAGATTAAGCATTAGTGAGAAGTAGTGCAGCAGAGAAGTGGTTTCCTAGAGATCAAAAGCGTCCAAGCCAGCAGCGATAATCTTTCACTCTTCTGATAGGAATCTTAAAATTAGTTGACTAGTTATTTCTGATGTACTTATAGGTTCAACTGCGCTGTCTATTGTAAACCTGAGAAGCAGTTTCGTATTTGCTTCCATCTCTGCTACAATTTTACGGGCACGGGCTAGGTTATTGCCAAATGGCATAGTAGATCGCGATACATTACGATCATCAGTGCTCGCCTGCAGTGTGTCAACTCAAGATCATCTGGCTTGCCCGTGTTTTACAGACAATATATGTTCAAATTTGAATTCAAGTACAACAGTTAATATATATTATTCAGTTATGTATCGTGTCGAAGAAGTCGCATTAGATATAGTAGTATTAGGTTTTCTTGCCCCGGTCTGCTTACGCCACTAGAATTTGGTGTGCACCAGATCTCCTCTTTTAATTATTAACTTCTTCAGGTGCGTCGCCTGATGGCCAACGAAAATCTGAGTGGAATGACTCCGGGACATTCGCGTAATCCGTCAGCCTACAGTGTCCTTTCCGAGCCTATCTCCGACTTTGGTGACCCTAGCGTAGAGGTATTCTGGATGTTTTTTAATTATCCTATTGATTTTTGCTACTTGTGATGTAGGAAATTAGGATCTCTAGTCAGTAAATCTTTATCTCAATTTTGATATAGTTAGCATTTGTTAGTTTTCTGTTTGTGTTGTCGTTGAGGTTATTTGCCTTAGACAACGAAACTGTCACAGTTGTACGTCGAACATCTATTGTTTTGGTATGAATTCAGTTACTTCAAAATTATTTTTGCATTTTCTTTGGCAAAATGAATATTGTCAATAGTTCGATGGACGAGGGTGTCAAATTGACCGTAAACTAATCCGTTCCATATTTTGTATGGATGTCAGAAGTGGCATGAATGAGGGCGCTTTTAACATTTCGTCTGTATACAATATATGCACTTGTGATAGACAAGTGGTATATAGGATTTTCATAATAACTGTGTAAGGAATGTCACTTTGTGGGAGGTACTGAGGCAGATAAGATAAGTGGAACTTTAGTTGACCAATTAAATATGTTGTACAACGGTCAGGAAAAACGACTGCAAGAGTGGAAGGCGAATTGACGGAATGGTTTTCTGTCCAGAAAGGGCTACGGCAGGGCTGCCTCGTGTCAAGGACAGTCAACAGATGAGCTCGATCAGATAGGCATCAATATCAGCGAATGACAGCTTAACTTCTTTTGATTCGCCGATGACATCTCGTGCTGTTGGCAACAACTTCTGGACAAAGTAGATGAAGTATCCAGAGAGTTTCAACTTGAAATCAGCACAAAAAATACAACGGTAATGGCAGCTGTCAGGGAGGGGAAAAGCCTCAATGTGCAATGTTGTGGAGTAGCGCTGGACCAAGTTGACAAATTCAATTACCTGGGGTCGGTCATTGACCAGACAGCGGAATGTAGCTACGCGATAAGAGACATTCGTCAGGCCGAATGTGGCCTGAAAAATCGGGTTTGCGAAACCCAGTAATGGCTAGCCAGAACTTTTATTTGCGACATGTTCTTCAAACGAAAATGGGCCAATAACACGATTTCCCTCAATAGCGATCATACGATTATCCGTGAAGCATTTTGCATGTTAGAATCGTGCAACCAGTGAGGAATGCTATGACACCAATAGCGATAATTATGCCTGTTTACTTGGTTCGAATATGTCAGCCAATCACAGAACAGTAAACACGCGATATTTTTCCTATGGTGCGTGACTTTGAGACACCCCGTACATCAAATAGAAATTGCATTTTTGTGATTCTTTGCTACGTCAATCCAACAGTTTGAGTTTTCAAACTTTTCCTAGCTTTTTTCTATTCTTCAATTTTGTAGTTACTTTTTTAGTATTGTAATTTTCTTTACAGGCACTGGACAATGGCAGCGGTTGTAGTATGGTCTACCCGGCGCCCGTTCGAGTCACGTCCAATTGTGCGAGTCATTCGCGACAGAGCAGTTTGACCCAAGTGGTTCTTGTGGAGTCCATTGCGGAGACCGATGAGTCTTGCCCGACCACAGATCAGCCAAGTGATCCAAATACGGACAGTAGTGCACCCAATGCTAAGGACTCGACAATAGGTGTGGGTCAATAGCTCTCACGGTGGCATATTGTTTTCTAAGTCATTTGATATATCTCTTGTATATATATAATTACCTGTTTTGTTCTGTATTTCGATTCGCCCTCTTTGTGATTTCTAATATATATGTTTTTCGGTGCACGGATGTACTCTACGTATAATTGTTTATTGGAATTTACATTACTTGTATATTTATATCGAGAACAGCTGCACATTATAATGAAAGCAATGTACAGTATAGCTATTTGATTTTAAATAAAAGATATAAATTTTACTCGGTTTTATCCATGTCAGCATGATTAATGAAATGACGTATTTCACGGAATATTTAACAAATATATTCTTTGCGGTATTATTTTCCGATATTTTTTCTATACAATAGTAGAGAATACGTTGTGAGTAGTAAATATTGGTATCTCTGGACCACCCCTTGTATTGGTACCTCTGGACCACCCATTGTATTGGTACCTCTGGACCCCCCCGGCAAGTCTTGACAAAATGTTTTCAAAGTTGGCTACAGTATAGATGGGGAAAAGTTGGAGCGACCCGAGGCCACCTCATGACAAAATGTTATCAAAAGTTGACTACAGT
>JAUYWV010145255.1:0-19015 GCA_032274565.1 Nematoplana nigrocapitula | reverse complement strand
GAAGTGTACCAAAGGCCATATTCGTGTCACCCAGTGTAAATACTTTGTGAAAAAAAGCTATTTTGGACCCCCACTAGTTGCACCTAATGGAGAAATTGTGAAGAACAACACACATAATCACTCACTTAATTTGCTCAGCCGTAGTGAGAGACCCTAGTATGACCCCAAATAGGCAAACCCTTTTGTTAGATATTCAATTGTCATAGAGAGAAGAATAAAGGATGAGGTGTGCATCTGACTGCCTAAGCCAATGAGAAAATAGCTTTTGATAATAATTATGTGAGCAAATTTAGCACGGGGGACTAGTTAGCCTAGAGTTTCTGAGATATCAACTTAGCCCCGAGTGCTAACTAGCCCAGTTTCTGGTCTTTGCTATAGCCATAGCCCTAGCACTAGCCTGGCTTCTAAAATACGATTGTAATAGATTTTTAAAAATACAGATTATAATATATTGTAATTTTATTGTTGATAATTTTAAATTATAATATATTGTACTTTTATTGTTGATAATTTTAAATTATAATATATTGTAATTTGTATTATGAAATGTGTGTTAGTTCATTTATATATTTTATCAATACTATAATTATAATGTATTGTAATCTGTTCTATATTCTGAAATCTATTAGAGTTTGGTTACTTTTGGTGCACCTTGTACAGGGGTGCATACAGCATTTTTAGTTAGGGGTTTCCAAATCCAGGAAAAGGGTACCTATATTTGTTAATATTATAAGGGCAACTCATTTATGCTTTATTAAATTTAAGCTGGTATATAAAATAAAGCAAATATTTATATTTGTCAATAAGGCTCTATTTTTTTAATTTAAGTCTGTATACGATAAGGAAGCAAATATAATATATTTGTCAATAAGGGTAATATTTTCTAAATTAAAAATATAAAAATAAAATAAAGAGGCATAAATTTTAAAAGATGGGAACATATTGTGGAGGCATGACAATAGTGAGAGAAGAAGAGTAGTTTCAGGATATTTCAGAAACCCCTCTTATATGCGGCCCTATTATATATTAAATCTAAGCATAGATGAGGTAAGCTGTATAAATATATGATTTGTAATAATTCCAAGAAAATTATAAAAATATTTTTTATATATTTTAGTTATTTTTATATTAGTTGTAATTATGAATGGAATTAATGCATATTTTTAAAATAGTAATATTTTATAGTATTTATATATATTTATTTATTTTTTATTATTTATATATAATTAAAGAATTTGTTATACTTATATTTTAAAATAATATTATTTGATTAATAAATATTATAAAAAATGAAATATAGATAGTTGAAATATATCAACCAGTACGTGTAACATTAGGCTGTACTTGCATCATTGGCCTGTATATATTAATATATACCATTACCATTGGCTAATAAAGTAAAATTAGGAGTATTAATTGCCATTGGCATTAGGCAGTTTGATATAGATTATAAAACTTACTTAAATAGTTAAATTATTAGTAAATAGAAATTAATATAAATATATTTCAATTAACTTTATTATAATATAAATTTTTAAGTCATATAAGATAAGATATATTTTTATATTAAATAAAGTGATTGATGAAATAATATGAATGATTATATAGTTTATTATATTCTTTAAAATTAAAGTTACATTTATTAATTATAATATAGTATGGCAGATGTATAGAATAGCATGCCAAATTCAAGCATGAAAGCCATTGGTATTTGGCGCAATTGAACGTCATACTGGTCATTGTTTTGTTGAAGTCTCCAATAGAATTGCTAATATATTAGGAACTCGTATCCTTTCAGATAGTTGGCTGGTACGCTTATGGTAATCTTGCAAATATTGCTGGTAGTATATTTCAGCAATGATGCAATTGTTCATCAGGAACACTTTGTTGATCCCCAAGACCCCGAGATTCACACACAGAATATCAAAAGCTTGTGGTCAAAAGCAAAAAAAGTTTGAAACGACAATGTGGCACATCGCGTGAACTAATCCTTATTTCCACGAGTTCGTTTGGAGAAATTGAGTAATTTTATTTTTGCTTTAAATAATAGTTCTCCTTTCTATTTTATTTCTTGCATAGATTGCTGCTGTATGTATTTCTCATAATTTAAGAACTAATTTGTAACTGAATTTGTCATTTGATATAATCATATTATTTGAAAACGAATATTTTTTGAATTTGGGACGCTATTCTATACGTCCGCCTATAATCTTTTGGTGACGTCTTGACCTGAACTCTTTCTAATTCAACCATACCTAAGAAATAAATATAACTTTTGCTATTGATATTAAATATTAGTATTACCATAATTAAAATATGTGTCGGTTTTTTGGTAGTTCACCCACATTCATTACAAACCGTATAAGAATGACTTTGAAGGGTTATCATTCGAGTTCCGTGGAAAGAAATGTTAGTGTATTTAAACCAGTGTTGAAATTCTATCTATGTTCACTTTAGTTTGTTTGTCAGCCGCCCCATATTTGATTTCAAAATTTTTTCTTCTAAGTTCCATCGAGTCCTTTCCGGCTCCTGGTGACCGTATGAACAAAATCCCTCCACGCAATAATATAAACCTCTATTTGTTTGAATGCACTAACATTTCATTCCACATAACTCTAAGGATATCCCTTCAAGGTCATTTTTATATGGTTGTTCATATGGTTTGTTATGAATGTAGGGGAACTACCGAAAAAGTGTCAAATATATTAGTTATAATATATCTACTTATAAATAGCTCTTGGATATATGTGTGTATGTGTTCTCTATCTTATACATTTTTAACGCTATCATCCCGACTTAGACACCATTTGATGCAGAATTTTACTGAGCAAGTTATAGTACGTTTTCCAGTGATCATAGCTACCATGGTTGTGGGAAAACCTCTCCTCCAATCACAGTCAATTTTAGAATACTCACACATGACTGACATACTATAAATATTATGCCACTGATTACATCACAACAGTTGTTCGTTTCTTTGATTAGCTGACATCCACTGGCTGCATGGTTCAGCTATGTGGGCAATCACCAGATAATCTGATTAGCTCATTTAGACAATAAGAAATATTCCCGCGGTTTATTCTTCATTTTTAACGATATCACCCAGACCAAGGCACCATTTGACGCAGAATTTCGCTGCCAGGTTAAGTCATAGTCGCGAATTGCTGCGCGTCATGCGCGTTTGGCACCGGCCTGTTTCACCACCGGAACAATTGGAGCAGAAATGATTGGATTGGTAACCGGATATATAATGCCCTCCACAAGTACTCTTTTCAATTCGACTTCGACGAGAGTCTTTATTGAGAAAAGCAAACTTCTTGCAGGATTAACTATGCCTTCAATCTTACAATCATTCAAAAGACGGAAACTCGCAGTGAAGCCGCTGTTTGGACTATAGGTGATAGGAGAGCATTCTCTAACTAGGCGTAACGCGGGTAAACAATTCATGCCAAGTATTGATTTGATATCGTCGCTGGTTACCAATACATCGCCTTTCGCGAATAGACCTTTGAAATGGATGGTAGCATCACAAATAAGCCCAACGATATTGACCCTGCCTCCTCCTTAGGCGCGAAGAGTTAGGCGTGGAGGGTCTGCAATAGCTGAATTAGTGGATTGAGCAAGTGTGAGAGGGAGAATGGTTATACCTCACCGCCGATGTCTATTAAAAACGAGACTTTCTGATAACAGATTTTGCATTCCTCCCACCACAGCGAGGATGCGTCATTTCGCTGAAGATGGAGTACGAACGGAATTATCACAGGTTAATGTGTCAGTTAAATTGTCAGCGGTTGGCGTTTTATTGATAGTGCTAGTTTGTGGGACAGATCTACAAACAGTAGAGATGTGGCCAATTTTGCCACACTTTCTGCATGTCGCAGTACGGAATTTACATTCGGTGCGACGATGGAAAGTTCCGCCACAACTATTACAAGGACACTGAGGGCGTGCGACGTAACGTTGTAAATCTGCTGTGTTAGATTGTTTTGGTTTTGGTCGCAATCGCAGAAATAGACTCTGTAGTCGAGGATGAAGCTAGTAGCACAGTTTCGTTGAGTAATGCAATTTGCACTGCAGCATCGAGAGTCAAATCAGGAGTTGCGAGAAGTTTAGCCCGAAGTTTGGGATCCGACAACCCGAAGATGAATTGTGCCAGTGTGAGTCTATCACGTAGAACGCAAAACTCGCATCTGTTGGCTTGATCTTTTAATCGCTGAATAAAACTGCTGATAGAATCGGTGTTCTGTAGCATGGCGTGCAGTTGATGACGTTCGTAGTGCAGTATCCGTCGAGGTCTCAATAAATGGTTTATAACAGCGTCGTGTATGGTTTCAAAAGTTACAGCATTGTCAGTTACTTGAGCAGGAGAAAGTAAAGTCTCGAGTAGAGAAAATGCAGATTGTCCGCAGACAGACAGTAGCACTGCTTTAGATAAATCAGTTTTCTCTGTAGCAGTAATATGAAACTGAAGACGCTTGAAATATTGTTCGACTTCGGGAAACTTTAAAGGTATGTCCTCAAATTTACTCGTCGCCATGTTAAATTGTAGGAAAAGAAGAAAACAAGATATAGGCGTAGCGTTTATCTGCGTAATCAGTCAGCGCGTTCTTCACAGTGAACCTTATAATACCGCTTTTCTATCATGAGCAAACATCTATAAAACAGCAACATAAACGAAACTCATGCGCCAACAGACACAGTCATTTGTCAATATATCAATAGCACTAAGCGTACTAAATAATAAATACAAGACAAATAGATAGGTTTAACAGACAAAATCTATACAGAATAAAACAATAGTTGCTGTCATGGGGCGAGCATCGGACGAATTCAGACGTACAAAAATGAAGTAAATTTGCATAATCGCCGCTCTGTTTGTGAAACAAATTGTTGAGCAATGTTAGAAGATTATATTTCGTCAGTTCTTTTTTGTGGATAGTTAATATCATCAAGTGGTTGAGACGACTTTGTTTTATTGAATTTCTGAGATACGGTCTGAGACGCAAACAGCTGAAAGATATCTCACTCTTTGCATTTGTAGCTGGCATTGTAACAATCATTTCTGCTAGTTTGATGACCTCTGACATTAACGTTCTCTGGGTAGGGCTTAATGAACGAATTTGATACAGCACATCACGCAGTGTCAGCTTTTGCCGTTCAAGTGATGTTATGTCGAAAGTATCTGAAGGTGAACCAGAAGAAAGGAGCATCGAAGTAACCCACAAAGAAGTCAGTCACGGCTGTCAGACATTGTTCGATTTCCACGGCTCCCTTAGCAGCCATAACAAGGAGATCCTCGCATTTGCTGTCAATGCTCATCACTGTCAGTCTCGCAATTTCTTGACCTTCTGTTGCTGACATAGTGCTAATTTGTGTTTTGCTAAGGTTGTCACAACAGTAGAATAAAACTTTAGAAAGATGTGGTCCAAAAAATTAACTTTAATTTTATGTATGTAATTGTAGTTGATGCACCTACTTATATTTCATGTATTGTCTTAAAATAAATAATAATACAGTATATATATAATTATTATATTGTTAATATTATTAATATTTCATGCGTACAATCATTTTGATGTGTAATAAATACACGTTGGTGCACTAGATATTTACACTGTCTAAAAATCTAAACAATTCTTGAAGTTTCCAAAAATTGACGTTACGTGTTTTGCTGAATAATTAATTAATTTAAACAAATACAATTGATAGATCTCTGTCGTAAGTATAATAGTACTGAAGGGATATACAAACTCATAAGTAATAATGCACAATAAACAATTATAATTACACATTAAAGCTGGAAAATATTGCAGTTTAATAACTGATGAAAAAGTTGATAATATAAAAAAGGTTATAAAGAGTTGATACTATTTTTCTGACAAGAGGGTTTTTTTCGGACAAGAGCCAAAGTTATTGGGGGCAGTCGCCCCCCCCCCCCCGCGCCGCCGGCCATGCTTACCTACGCATTTGTGACAGTGTCCTAATTCAACAAGTTTTAAACGTTAGATATAAATTTTATGTTTTCTCTGGGTTTAATAATATTAAACAACAGTAGGTCGTAGCATCTCTTGAAATAAATCCATTTTTTACTTCAAATTTTTTAAATTTGAAATCTACTGAATGCGTTAAGTATGCCTGAAGTCTGGTGTAACCTAGCACTAAGCGTGACGTAAAGATGTAAGTGTCAGTGCGACAACGTATTGTTCGACACAATCAGAGAGATTGTTCTCAAAGACAGATTGCTGATTTGTTGAATTTATCACGTTCAGCTGTGCGTAATACTCTTCAAAGGTTTGAGAACACGGTGCTTACCACAGTGCCTATCGAAGTGATCGTCCATGCCTGACAACTGCTGCTGATGATCGGCACCTAATTCGACATACCAAATTCAATCGTCGTGATTCTCTTCGACAACATTGACAACGTTTCGCGGAAAGTGTGGGAACCAATGTTTCTGTCTTTCTTCTTCCCGCAAGGCGGCCGCTCAGATGCGACTGATCTCCCTCAGGAAACGCAGAGCACAAATGGGTTGATCCTGGATGGTGGTTGGGTCGACGTTTGGGCCGCCGAAGACCCTGAGCCTGGTGGTAGTTCATCTGGGGCAATCGATGAGGATATGGAGGATGGTTTCTAGAGAGCCACACGTTGTACAGGCGGTGTCGGAGTTCTCGATTTTTCCTTTGATGTTAGCGGCGATGAGGAAGCGGCCTGAGCGCCACGAGGTCGTTTCTTGGCAGGGCATTCATGAGATGTTCTGTTGTAGGATTTCCCTTGGAGATTGACCAATGCCAGAGAGCCGAGTCGCCGTTATCGGGCTTGGCTCTGTTTACAACATTCCAGGAGTTCTGGGACTGGCGGTTGAGAGTTGCCTTAGCTGAGGCAAAGTCGATGGGGGTGGTAGATTGGTCAATACCACTTCCTATTTTGGCGAGTGAGTCGGCCTCTTCATTTCCTGTAAGGCCCACGTGGACAGGTGTCTTTTAGGTTTTCCTATATAGGAAATATATGGATCCTCCAGACAACGGAATTTTTAGACCACACTATCTTTAATGATTTTGGGAGTAATACCTTTATTCGAAAAGTAAGGATTATTACAAGCAAAAACAACTTTAATCTTCTTAGATAAACTTAGATAATTCTTTGTATACAGTAGATGTTGAATATATAAGGCGAAGAATTCAGCTTTGTCTGACACCCTTTTTGATGTTGAAAAAATCACTATGTTGTCAATCCATTTGATCTTTGCTTTGTGATCATCAGAGATAACACCAATAAGACATCAGGTGACTACCACTGTGAAAAGCTCGGCTGTAAATGATAAAACCTATTTGTTTCCTGCTCAAGCATAATTTGAAGTACAGGAGTCCTATCCCTTATGTCCCTGTCTGGTCTGTAGGCTGCTGGACAGCAGCAATTCTGCTTCAATTTTATATGAGATCAGAAAACTCATAAACTTCTAGGTGTCCATTATATTCTAATTTGGTATCCTATTCGTATGCGGATGATTTTGATTAATGTTCTTTGATAGATTCCCATGGTGATTAAATTAATTTAACAATTACGAAGGTGCGTTATACTGTACGCCCCAAACGCGTAAATCTTCAACGCATGATCGAAAAGACATCTGAGTACGCATAAATAAAGGAGTGGAGAGATTGGACGAGAGAGAGAGAGAGTGGAAGACAGAAAGGAGGAGAGATGGAGAGAGGGAGGCTATAACGAAAGAGGCGTGAGAAAATGGGAAAGAAGGTGTGTGAGAGAGAGAATAGAAAAATTTGGAATTCAATGGAATGTTTGCTTTTGCGTGTTGTGACATACGCATAGTGTAGAACATTAATGAGTTTATCTACGGAAAAACCCCAGACGAACTTAAACAGCTGAATGCGAGCGAGTGACACTCTCCAACATTGAAGGGAATACTGCCAGAAAGGAGTATCTTTTGTTGTTTTTCTGTTGCAAAAGTTATCCCATAAAATTAATTATTTCGATTGCTACCAATGGTGACAACTATATTTAGAACAAAACTCAACAAAGTTGAAATTTTATTCTCTTGTTCCTACCTAACAAACAGTTGTATCATATCATTAATTTATATTCCGTTTGTGTTTCTAATGGAGACACGGGGGGTATGGGATAAGCAGACTGTCAGAGTTAGCAAGAGAGCGAGTGATCGCTGAGAGAGAGAGAGACTAAAAAAGTTACCTGAATTGAAGTGAATGACCGTAGAGACTTGTTTTCTAGTGATCAATATATTCATCTTATTTTCCCCTCTTTACTCGAAGGAATTATGTGGCATATCCAACTGGACGATGCTTCCAAATCCTCCGTTCCCGTGGACTTCTTCGACTGTCGTTCGGAGAGTTGGTGAGTTCTCTTCTTCTGTGTGTTGTTCTGACGTACCCTTCGGTTGTGATTATCAAATCACCTTGTTGCATTCCCATCCTGTTCTCCCAAGAAATCACTAGGAGTATCTATATACCTTGTAAATTAGTTACACGCACTGTATACTATTTTGGGACGTTTTCCACACAACACGCAAACAATCAGTCCTCTGTACAACTTATCGTTGTTTATTTCAGCCCCGGAAGGGACACCATACCATAGAAAGCTTTATACGAACAAATCAATAGTTTTTTATCCCAGTCTGATAAAGGATGATATGCGACGAAGTGGAAACTGTACCGGTATTTCTTTTTTCTTCATTGGCTTTTAAAGCTCTATGTATTCTGAAATCCTTGAATTCGTTTATTTGCACCTATTTGATCAAACCTCTATTGGTTCCCACACAGGTGATAAACACACGTACTTTCTCCTATATACTCTCTCACAGCGCTCAATCCCTATGGAGGATTGAATGAGAGAGAGTGCAGTGCACGGTTGCACTAGGCCCGAACCATTTTAACTTTCCTTCCTGGTTGTCAATAAATAGTTAGCCTGGGGAATTTGTCTCGTTGCATATTCCCACATTTAATAATTGTAATAATAATAAATTCGTAAATGAATGAATTAAACTCCAATGAAATGTTAATGTTCTGAATCTAGTGGTTTCCAAAATACTTATAGGCAATCATCAAACTCCTGAGTCAGCTCGCTGTCAGTAACAATAAATACTACATACAAACCGCATTACTCCATTATTTTTCTGTGTCAGGTATCTCGATGGATCCTCGTTTCCCAAAGACGTTGTCATTGTTGTTGATCGAAGTGGAAGCATGAAGGGACGTCGCAATATCATCGCCAATCACACAATCTATGAAATTCTCAATACCCTCACAGAGAACGACTTTTTCAATATCATTTTGGTGAGACAGTGAAATCAAATTTGTTGATTTGTACCCTAACCGAAAAATGCTTACAGTACATTGGGATATGGCTTGGGAAAAAGCTGAAGCTTAAAACTGTGGGTTGTACTGCTGTATTTAATTATAAAGAGTGTATTTACTAATAACAAAAGCACGCTTAACTAAGCAGTCTAGAGACAGACGCATGCAGTCAATCTCCAACACATCCTAATTACTAGTTAGTGGACGAGGTGGCTCAGTGGGTTGAGCGGTTGACTGCCGTGGTGAGGTTGGTGTGTTGTTGTCCCGGCTCGATTTTTAATAAAATTCCCTCGTCCCTGGTTGACAGCTCTGTCAATCGAGTGCTTAGCGACCCGGAAGGGGTAGATTGGTTTGTTGCCGGATCTTACAGGTGGCGCTGGAAATTCATGTACCATCAAATCATTATATACGATTTGAACAACATACTAATTATAGTAGTAAGCAAATAAATAAAAAATAAGTTACTCGCACGCAGTAGGGTCTGCTTTTTATATTCGAACAGACACAGACGGGAAAGAACACCAACACATAATGCACAACATAACACACAACCACGGGCGCTGTACAGGGGGAGCTCACCAAGAGTTCATCACAACAATACCAAAACTACACCTAGAGCAGTTCACTCTTTATGAAATAATTTGAATTCCTACAAAAAATTATGACGTTCAATTATGTATATTAAACGCGTCCGCTAGCTCGGATATATCCAAAGAAATATGACTTACATTAAATGTTCAAATCGTATGCTGTCGTCGTACCATTTCCGTGGAAGCATTACATATCGCACATCAATAACAGGTACAAAATTGACATAAAGATTCTGCAATCTTAAAAGTGTTTGAAAAATCCTTAAAACGAAACCAGTGCTTTACATATAGGGTTTGTTTAATGACAGGCAGCGCGCACTGTGCGAGTGTTTCATTGGCGCAATCTTGATTCTTGAGACAATATGGACTGACAGTGCTCTGTACAAGGGTTTCGCTGGACGTTGTCGCGCAGTTGCTTTTAAGAAGAGCAGTGCATTGTGTTAGTTCTTCGTTTCGATGCGCTCGCATTCTTTTGGCAGCTCGAGACTGGGATCTAACAGTTGCAGTTACAGTTCTAAACAATAATTTGAGCAAAATTGATACTTTGTCTAATATATTTACGATCTATTGTTCTGGAATTCTGTAGTGGATTTTATGATTAAATTATTTACGAATGGGGCAAATTTTGTTAGAATCACTAATGGAAATCACATATCATAAACAGGTATGAAAGTGACGTATTGTTTTGGTAGTCTGCTCAAAAGGGCTTTAAAAAGACACTTAAAGTGGAACCTGTGGCATCCATACGAATAAAAAAATCATACAGTGCATGAACTGCCCAGCCAGTCAAAGTGTGGGTACCCAACATTTGAGCTCTCTTTGATTGATGGTCTAGGAGGAGATAGTGAACACACACACACACACACACACACACACACACACACACTCAGATACACTCATAGACAGACAGACAATTATTTTTTATCACATTCCGAGGAGTTTACTAAGTCTTAAAACGCCGTACCACAACAGCACCTTTTCAGTTTCATAGTTTTTGGTCCATTAAAGGATTAAATTTGTTTACATTGTTTATAATGATTACCTCTTTTAAAATTGGAAAGATTGATCGTAAACTCTGCAATTTTTTATTTTTTATTAGATTCCAGGATTGCCTCTACATAGTTAATGGCCTCATCTAATGGAGTTTGCATTTGGACTTTGGGTTAAATGTGATTAATTAAAACAAGGAATACGAAAGTAAATAAAACAGATATGAGACAGTTAAATGAAAACACTTAGAAAGAAAAAGATGCGGCATTATTATTCGGGGAATTGTTCAGTGGGTTCGTTTCAGTCGTAATCAATAAAGCCTCATTGATCAGATAGTTGTTCCGAGCAACACACTTAATTCGATAGTACAAGCGTCATAGGTCGCTCGGACTCTGCTTGTGTTCTTTAATTCTGTCCATCAGTGTCGTTTGGTGCGTCCCAATCTAGGACGCGCGTGCGTGGATCACCTATGCACTCAAAATCACACACAACACTTGATTTGAGAACCAGGTCGAGTATCGCCCTTCAGGCTGAAGTAGGAGCGCCTAGCTTCTTGTGAGGAAGATGCAATCCTGTGAACCAGGGACAGATCTGGTAGAATAATAAGAAGAAAACTGCCTCCATCTTAGTTTCATGCAATCTAGATTTAGAAATTTGCTCAAATGTTTAAAATGTCACTTCGCTTTTGCAATGCAGTATTGTGGTACCAAGATAAATCCGTTATATTTTTCGAAACTACTGGTCTGATTTAGAAACGTTGTGGATGTTTGTGTTAGTGTGAGTTGATTATGTACACACAACGAGGTTGGAATAAGTATACTAGAGTAGACACGCCCGTTTAAAGATAAAGGAGTTCCGTGTAATTCGATTGATTACCCTTTCGGCCATCAGATGCGACGATTTTCTGTTTTAAATATAGCAGTAGCATTTGGTAGACATGCAGGTTAGTGATTAATTTTCCAATACAGTGTCTGATAGAACACATTCTCGTTTCATTTTGTCTGCCTGTTCAGTTTATAGAAGCTAGTTGCCATTTTGCAAAACAAATTAACTAAAATTAAATATTAGTCCTTCTGCAATCTTTGCCTACCAAACATCCCCCAAACCGAAATTACACGTGTTTAGCGCGCGTGTCTACTCTAGTATAGTTGATGTATTAAAATCTCTTTGTGTACATACGATTTTTTATACGGACATGACAATCTTTTAATTAAATTGAGGTGACTGTATTATCAGACTTCTCCTGTGCCGCGAGACAGGCTTTGGGTTAGAATGTGCCAATAAGCTGATGTTGTACATATACGCGCCACTGTATGCATGTAAGGGCTGGAAGTTGGTAGGTGTAAGGGACATGCATTATGCAGACAGGCAACGAACGACTTCTCAGTACAACAATTCAATACGTTTCCAAGCTTCGCATTCCACCTACGCAGTGCATAGAGGCGCAGTTTCCACGTACAACTTGCCGATTAAAAAATTATTCAATGAGCGCTGTTTGTTAGATGATAAAATGATGAGGGTTTTTTTTGCGTTGGGAGAGTCATTCAGTCGGTACATCGGTACCCATTGACCCTGTTATTGGCCACGTGTCTTACAATTCGCTTATAAAATGTTAATATAATAACTATTCCCTAAAATGTAATGTATCTGGGTTTTTTAAATTTAGGCAAATTTCCAATTTTTGTTTTTTCTCTACAGTTCACCGACAAGTTGTTCTACACGGACCCCAGTGCTACTGATCGATTGATTCAGGCGACAAAGAAAAACAAAGATGTAAGTCAGATCTTTTTTCTTGTCTTTCTGTGTTTTACGTTTTCAGGTTCCGATAATGCAAAAGTTTAGTCGAGAATCACTAAAGGTGTTTTTTTCTTCAGGTCGTCGTACCCAACCTAACCTTTCTTTATGGCGGTTTTCCCTTCATTATTTCTGTGTTTCCCTAAGGTTTTATTAAATTAGGTTCCTAAACTCATCCTCCACAAAGTGGCAATTTCAATTTGATAACTAGAAAAGCTTCTCTCGTAATTGGATTAGTAAAAGCTCTAACGTTAAATTAGATTTGTACGGGGGTTGACACTTTTTTGGGCGAGGGGGATAGGTAGCACTTTATTAAGGGAAACTTGGGCTTTTAAAAAATACTTGTAGATATGCGCCCCATTCGCTGAAAACTGAATTTCTGGAGAGCGTTCTCTTCTTTTACACTAAAATACTATATTTCGTTTCTTTCGGTAACGCCCCATTTCTCGTATTCGTCATCTGGTCCCAATCGTTTCGTCCTTTCAAGCCACTTCACCCTTCTTGCTAATGTCTAATCCACACTGTCTTCCACTTATTTTCTACAGATTCTCTTCTTTCTTCTTTAAATTATAGCCTTTGGATTAACATCGGCTTTTCATTCACATCTCTTCTTCGCTCTGTCACATTTCAGACATTATCATTATCTTGGTCGCATGCGAACAGTGTGAATTTGATAAACAAATAATTTCAGTGTTCTTCTTTTGATGGTTGCTATATCACCCATTCTGGTTCTTTCCCATGATTTTCTTCTGTGCTACTTTTCCAAACGTAAATCGTTGTCTTTCTTTGCATCCACGTCGTGTCCAGGAATCTTTTATAGGTTTTCATATAATAAACTTCTAAACTATTACCGTATATACCAAATTTAATGCTTCGGATTATCATTCATTGTGCCCATTTCATAGACCTCTTTTTTAGAATTCTCTCCCTTAGGCGCCCTGTTTCTCCTTCCAGATTTTGATATCCTCTTTGTCGTATCTGCGCCCTCTTCATGTTTTCTGGAACCGCCACTGCAGTTGATTCAGATGAAATCAATTAGGAAAACTATAATATGATGATAATCATGAAAGATGATAACAAAAGGTAGAAACTTACGTTTAATAAAACTTGAAATAGAATTATCTATGGAACAAAAATATTTCAGTTTTTTATACAAGGATTTGTATAATATATACATGGTTGTATTGATGCCGAATTTTTTTTTTGTGGTTGATTTGAATTTTTACAGAAGTTTTACAATATTTACTTTATAACTGGGGTAGAGACGCACATTGAGGATAACGAATACAAAGAAGGAAAAGAAAAATTGGCATATTCACATCAAGGACTGCATCCCTTCTCTGAACAGTTCTCTGGCAAAGAATAGTGCTTCTTACTTTCTGTCTGTTTTAAGTATTTGTTAATCTGTATTTAACTGCGCGTTTGTTTATTTAACTCATTGTTAGATTATTCTGTTGGTCTCCACTTTTCAAATTGCTGGAAAATGCTTATAATGTAAAAGCGAAACCGGTCGCGATTAAATGTCTAATTTTCTACATTGGCCTGATAAATTGTAGAAGAATCAATTATTATTTCAATTTTTTTTCATTTTCTTCCAGCGTTTTATCCGAGATCTACTGCCTCCACAATTTTTCCCAAGCGGGATAGCCTATTACGAAAGAGGAATTGCCGCCGCCTTTCAACTTATACAGAACGTGAGCAATAAATTGAACATTTAAATTTTACCTGAAACTTTGTATAATTGGACAGTTTATATACTCTTTGTTGCTCAACATTTAAATTACAGTGACGTAGTGCCTCATATAGAGACCCCATTAATTACAAAACTCAGACTATGTTTATTACAAATTCACCAAATATCGTAGGTATACAGTTGGCCAATTGAATGCCATACACCGCGCGACTTTAGTAAACTATAATGAGCAAGTACACAGCTAGAAGTTATCCCATACAGCACCGTAGAGAGTACTCCAGTCTACTCAAAAGGCACACTGCGGGCTTTAAGTTGAGCAAACGAGGCAGCGATCAGCGGTTTCCTTTTCTGCATCATGTGTAATGACAGCCTTGAAGCACCGGATGATTTCCCTGCACAAAGTATATTGTCATCCGTGAATTCTACTTATAAATAGGTCTTGGCTGTGTGTATTCTTTATCTTCTTCTACATTTTTAACGCTATTATCCCGACTAAGGCATCATTCGACGCCGAATTTCACTGGGCAAGTCATAGTCAAGGTTTCCCAGTGATCGGACCATCGTAGCTACCATGACGATCCGAAAACCTCTCCTCCAATCACAGTAAATTTTATAATACTCACCCATGACTGACATACTGTAGATAGGAGGTCAGCGATTACGTCATCTCTCTGATCAGTTGGCATCCGCTGGCTGAGGGATTAAGCTGTGCGGGAATGCAATCATCAGCAGATAAGCTGATTAGCTCATTAGACCGTAAGAAATATTCCCACGGTGCAAATTTCAGCCTTGACTCGCCTACCAATATATACTTATAAATAGGTGTTGGCTGTGTGTAGGTTTGTTTGTTGTTTACATCTCTTCAATTTTAACGCTATCACCCCGACTAAGGCACCATTCGACGCATAATTTCACTGGTCAAGTCATAATCACGAATTCCCAGTGATTGGACCATCGTAGCTACCATGGCGGTGCAAAAACCTCTCCTCGAATCACAGTCAATTTTAGAATTTTTAAGGGTTATTTAGTTAAATAAGTTTAGAAATTCAGTCTGTATTGTTCTAATGAATCAATCGGGCTGAATAGGGCATCTTTGAATTCTTTTGAACATTGGGTAGACATAGGCCGCTTAGCAAAAAATTAATTGCTCAGTAATATATTTTGGCAAGCGAAGCTGCAATGGGTTCTAGTTTACTTAATGAGTGCCAATAGTTGCATGCATATTTGAACCCATGATTTTCGTAAACTGTAAATAGTTTTAGTCTAACACCAACATTGATTTTCTATGTCATCACTATATGCCGTATATAGTGTTACGTAAAAACGGCCGTTTTTTAGAAACAACACGATGTAATTTGTATATATATGTATATTTTACTAACAATAACATACTAAAGTCAGAGTAGTTGAATGAGGAATTTAGTTTACTTTTTTATAGATAATAAATAGAACCACCAAGTAAAGATAAATAAAAAAATAATAAACATTTTATTTTATCTCTACTTGGTGGTTCTATTTATTATACTAAAGTCAAATATAGGTTCCTGAATGGTCGCAAATCACATCTTCATAATGAGCTTTCAACTTCTCAAATTGTTGGTGGATGATTCCCTAACTGTTTCTTGCAAGAGCATCTTTGAGGTATTGCCGAAGATCGTCGGATGTACCAAATGCAATTCCACAATCTCTCCATCTCCAATTTGTGGAAGACGAAGCGGTCCAAAATATTAGTATCAGGTGAGTAAGGAGGTTGTTTGAGGAGAGGACAGTTCCTGGAGACAAGGAAGTTGGAGGTATCTGCAGACACATCAGTACGGGGGTTGTCGTGGAAAATAATAATTTTTCCCTAAGTGACGATCTGCTTCAATGAATTCTCTCACGCGCTCCATCAAATTCGTTCGTTCGTCAGAAATTGGTCGCCTGCTTCCTGGAACTCTCTCATCTCTGAACTCCTGGACAATTGTTCACACTCGTCGTTCTGAGATGACATCATTCCCCCAAGCATTGCATGGGATACGACAAATTTCTGCTGCTGGTAAATAGTTTCTACGAAAGATTGTCAATCAATAAGTAAATTAATGTCTCGTTTTGAAATGGCCATTATCAGACAACAAAGCAGAATGAATATTAAATTTGACGATGTAAGTTATATAATATTGATTAATAATTTTGAAATATGTAATAGATAATTATAGTGTATAATGTCCATAGTTTTTTCAAATCCATAGAGTATAGGAGATTAGATTTTTACTCTATGGTAATTGCAGAAATGAAAATAATTATGAAAATTTGCACACTTCCGTTTTTTACGTAACAGCCTATATTCTCTGATTATTATGTGTGTTATTGATATTTTTATTTTCAGGCCCGCGCTAATACCACCCGCACATCCGGTTGTACGCAGAACATTATGATTCTCAGTGACGGTGCTCCCGAAGCCTATTTGTCAATTTTTAGAAAATATGACCCGGATGTAAGCACGATATTTTGTATAAATATTTTTCAAATGCCAATTATTCATATATTTTTAAGAGGCTTGTAAAAACGGGAGAAAGACGTCTCTGTATAGATGTCTCATTTAGATTGTGACTGTTGCACCCTCAGTTCACACAGCGGTGTTAGTGACACAATATTTAAACATTTAACTTTATCGAATATGTATATTTACAAACTACGACTTCTACTATTTCTTCACATTCCAAATAAGATTAACAAAGTGTATACAAACATTCTGCCAATCAGTTCTGACTTGTATATAGCTTACTGTAGTTGGGAGTCTCAGACAACATTTATACTATATACAGTGCGTCTGAATGAACAGTTCTTTGAACGCATTGGGAAAAGAAGACAGTATTGCATGCAGTAAAATAGGTAGTAGTTCCTGCTAACCAAGTTCGAACTAGATTGAAGAAATAATATTTAAAATTTACGATGGCCAACTCGACTCCTGACATAATGTGGACCGGGGTTCGGTTTCCTTAGAAGAGACTGTATTTAAAAGGTAATTTTCCCGTTTGTACTACGTACTTGTGAATCAGACTTTTAAAAGCTGTGAACGAATCTTTTTAGTTTCGATTGAGCAGGAGTATAATTGGGCCGCGATTGTTTATGTTCTTTTTAGGGCCAAGTCAGAGTGTTCACCTATCTTATTGGACAAGCGGTCACAGATGACTCAACAGTTCGGCAAATGGCATGTGAAAATCGAGGTCAGTGGAAAGACAAATATGAGTGATACATACATCTATCTATAAAACTACCCACCTATGCAGATTGAAAAATGTTATAAAAATACAGTATAGCAAACAATTAATGTTGGTTTTGCTTAAATTTACAATTATATTATTTTCACTCAGATAAGTCACACGGCTATATAGGTGGCACTGATCACCGTTACCGCTGTGTCTTTATTGCCGAAAGCATCTTTCATGGACAACACGGAAAACGTAAAACTAAAAATAAATATGTAGAACGGTGCTGTCCAAAATTGGTACTTCATGCTTTTTTTACTGTTTTTTCTTGAATGTTTTTTTGTTTTAATTGAAAAATCTGAAAACGTTTTAATGCTATGTTATAAATTAGTTTTTAGAACCACTCATGATGCTGATTGGTCAGCGAAATAAAAGTCATATGGAAACCAGTCTAATTTTTGTCTTATTCGTTATCTTTTACTTGTGTAATAATTATTCTCTGTATTCTGCTTGTTTCACGAATCCAAATCGTAGGCAGTCACTTTAGTCGCTCGGACACACGGGGAAACAGACAGATATATACAGTGAAGCCTCGTTGACTCCGCTCATTTAATCCGGACAAATTTGTCTGGGAATGGATTTCCCCAATATAGATGTTTTTTTCAGTAATCCTGAAATTCGCTTTCTCTTTCCGGAGATTAATATCGGAATAAACGGTCCAGTTTGCTAAAAGTTCTGATTTATTATCAGCGTTTCCTCATATACGCTTGGAGAACTTGCTCCCAGGAGGCCGCCAATGGGGAGGACGATGATGAGGCACGGAAGGAAGTCACCACGACCGAGGCAAGGAAGCGTGTTTCTGGATTCGCTCTGAGAGATATCGGCATCAGTGATGGATAAAAGGACACACGTTTACAAACTATTTGATCTTAAAAGTTACGGACGTGGTTGTACTTGTTCGGAGTATTTGGATTTTGATATAGTACATTATACACATTGCTGTATACAGTATAGTACATTATACACATTGCTGCATACAGTATAGTACATTATACACATTGCTGCATACAGTATAGTACATTATACACATTGCTGTATACAGTATAGTACATTATACACATTGCTGCATACAGTACAGTACATTATACACATTGCTGTATACAGTATAGTACATTATACACATTGCTGTATACAGTATAGTACATTATACACATTGCTGCATACAGTATAGTACTTTGTATTGTGATTCCCGAATAGTATCTTTAAGATAAAAGTAAGAGCGACACTGATTGTAAACATTTATTCTCGACGCGTTTCGGTCGTATCATCAGACCAACATCAGGAGTACATATAAAGTTTAATGTGGATAGGAGTATAAATAATACAGAAAATTACAAAACAAATTAACTAAAAGTAGGATTCTACAGGTACAGTTCT
>JAUYWV010145244.1:0-10363 GCA_032274565.1 Nematoplana nigrocapitula | reverse complement strand
GGGCGCCCTCCTGCAATTCTGACCACTGAAAAGGGCGCCCTCCTGCAATTCTGACCACTGAAAAGGGCGCCCTCCTGAAATTCTAACCACTGAAAAGGGCGCCCTCCTGCAATTCTGACCACTGAAAAGGGCGCCCTCCTAAAATTCTGACCACTGAAAAGGGTCCTCTCTTTTTACTTTTAATTGTTCTTTCTTCTACCTGTTAAGGTGTTCTGTCTGTTCTGTCAAAGCCTCAAATCTATATTTAATCTATGGTTTAAATAATTTTAAATAACCTACTGTATGTTTGTACATAATCCGGAGTTGATTTGCGGAAGATTATTAGTTATATACCATATCCATAGTTTTTCAGAAGAAAACTTTTTGAATTATATGTAAAAACACATGCCCATGATTTAGAATCTAACACATCACACCTTTGTTTTCATATAACGATGTTGATGATAAAAAGTCAGAGGCAATACATAAAGTACCAAGTAAAATAGGCTTATATGTACATCGTACAAGTATTTTTCAAAATGAAATCTGAGTTTATTAGTGACAACTGATTTATTACAATTAAAATTGCAAACTTTAAACCCAATCATTGCCGCCAAAATGCGTGGATCCACTGCGGGTTTCAATGTTTTCGCATGAGACACTGAGACTTGATAGAATGTGTTGAACAATAGTGCAAACCCAAGAACATTTTCACAAAAAGATTGAGTTAAGCCACAGAGAGAACCCATGCTCAGTTATTGACTGCATCAACTGACATAAATTACCGTTCCATCATGTACAGTATATCTGTTGATAAAAAATGTAGTTTGATTTTGATCACCGAAGGAAACTCAGACAAAAATTAGTGGGGGAGGCACAGGAATCCATCCACCCCAGTTACCTAAACCCTAGCGACGCCGCTGTAACCCCTTTTATAATAATATACTTTTGATTAAAAATTAACAATATGGTGAACATACAGTATATACAATGAAATATAAATTGAGTACTTCTGTATTGATTAAATTTACCAACATTTATATGGAATGTAGACAAGAAGCTCTTGATGGGTTTAAATAAGTGTATATGTTATGTATGTATTGATACATTTTTCTTTAAAATGGTTGGTTCCATTGTCAACTCCAAAACCGATTATTGTTATCCCTTCAACGTTTTTCTCTAGTACATCGGAAACAACGGTCCACCAAACTCGGTGGCAGCTGCCAAAGATGGAGACATGCGTTCGACCTTCCACAGTCTGATTCAGGCTCGCTACAGCTCGGGGACCACCAGTCAGGACTCCATAGACGAAGGCTTTCTGGATTTGTTCGCCGTTAAACACATCTTCTACGGCGACAACTCAATCGACTGCGCTTCCATTCTCCGTCGCTATGACTACGGCACGACCAAGGGGTATGGCAGCGGTGGATCCGCCGGAGGCGAAGTGCTCCTCCTCCCTGAGCACTGTTGCCTGGTCCTCGTCTACGGGAGCTATGCGGCCGACAATCGCGTTCTTCTATTGGTCATGCCCACTCTGTCGGCCCGGACGTGGTTGCTTGGTCTGAGGCGCCTGGTGGCAGCGGCCCAGCGCAAGCTCAAGGCCAGGGACAATCGTCTGATCTGGCTCAAGCACGAATATCTTCGTCTGTTCTACAATCGGGAGTTGTGCCAGGGACCTAGTTTAGCTGATACGACCAAGGTAGGATCTAGTGAATATATACGCAGATTATGTGGATCTTTTAAGAAGTATTTCACACATCGATATCATTACATAAACATTGGAAATATTGCAAAAATTTAATTGATGTGTGTGTGTTTGCTATCTCTTCTTATACCATCAATCACACATTATCTACTGGAGTTTGATTACTTTTCTCATTAGTCAGAAATACTGTAATTAAAATTTGTTTAGAACGTAACGTTTGCTGATACGTGGCATTGTGTAAGGATATTAAAAAGCGGATTGTCAAAGACAGTAACGTTTCTGCAACTACAGTTGTCAAACAAATCAGCAGTCCGTGATACAGACATGACTGCAAGAAAAAAGCATATATTCGTAACCCTATCCTACCCGTGGGGGGGGGGGCGAATCGGCCCGCGCTCTTTTCGTTTTTAAAATAAAAGACGCAGCAACACAAGGTTCAGGGACTTTTCATATTATTATGTTCCGCAACCTTTAAAACCATTTTAAGAAATTTGATTTACAGATTCAAATTTAAATAGACATATTTGTATTTTTGGATACCAAAATTCAGAATAAAAAAACATAATAATAGATATTTATAAATACATAATAGTTCCAGAGATATATAGGGCATATGAATTGGAATATACACCAGATAAAATAAGCTAGTTATATACGTTTCGGTCATAAAAATAAAGCGAATTTATAAGACTAGGAGGTATCAATTGTGAAATGACATAGCACGATAATAGACTAATGTCACGTGGTAAAGTTAGAACTCTATGATGACTCTGTCATCAAACCAATGCAACTAGCTTGTGTTTCTACACTTAGGACAGTCATTGTCAACGATCATAACCTACATACAAAATTTCAAGACTCTATCTAAACAGGGGAGCAAAATATAAGGCGCGGGCTGATTCGCCGCCCCCCCCCCCCGTCTCTGAGTGCATCAAATAGCCCGGCGGGAAGGATAGGGTTATTAATAGTGCAACGCCATCTCAGTAATATTTTTTAGCAAGACAAAATAAATTGTATCTTAGTTAATACCACTTCATTTTTTATAGAATTTCGTATTCAAATATACGAAGTAACAAGAAAATAACCGTTTTCTAAATATAAAAATAGTTCATTGATCAATTATTGTCACTTATTGATTAAATACAATGGTAGACCGAATTAACTTACATAGAGTAAATACAAAATCAAGAATAGAAAAATTAGATGTATTCACCCTGTTGAGTAATCACGGCCCTAGCTAGTAGTGAGCCTTTATCGTTTGGTCTATCTCTTCAACAGTACATCCGTATTGCGACTCAGTTCTTCAGCGCAGCGAGATAAAGACTTTCAGTGCTCTGTGATGCGATGCCTTTCCATTTTGAGCTTTGGAAATACATGGCAATAAACCGCCATGTTTGTTTCAGGAGAGTAGGGAGCATGTGGAAGGATCACGACATTTTTAGAGGCAAGAAAATAGCTTTTCCATTTTATCTCAAATCTTAGGTGCAAAATGATGAACTCTTTTCTCTAAAGGGTCACAATATATTTCTGATATGACGGATTGATGTTCGTGGGAAGAACCGTGAAGTAGCTGAGTCCTTCCAAATTGGTAGCAATCAGAGTTATGAACTTCTTTTAACCATGGGAGAACTCGCAGAAGTCGTTGAAACAGCTCCACCTGCTGCAATCCAAGAGATTTGTATCGTAACAAATCGATCGCCCTCTGACTGTTCATATGGGAAATTTATTATTCATTCTTTTCCAGGAGTCAAGTGGTATGGAATATACAGACCGCTCATTCCTTAGGATGTGAAATATCATTTGTGGACACTGGTTTCTTACATTGAATTTAAAATTTAATATAGTGAATAACCAATAGAATATTTTGTGAATAAGTAGTTTATTAGTTCTGTTAAACGCCATTCTCTCTGAAAGTATGTTTATTTATTTAAAAAACCGCGGAAGGCATATTCAGTATTATGAAAATCTAAAAAAAGACAAAAACAATTCACATTCTACGACTATGCTATATTTGTAGAATATGACTGGCTGTGTTTAAAGCATGGGTTTACCGTGGTTCCAAAATGGACTGAAGTCTTATTATCTGAAATTTCTGACTTATTTCTGTCAATTACATTAAAGACTGTATGGTTGTCAATTTCTTTTTAAAAAAACAGTGGGAAATATCTGGTCGATTTCTTCTAAATTTTAAGCGGGAGTGATGATATTTTGAGATAGGAGCCGACTTTCACAACTCAATATAAAGGAATTATGACGGAAAGTCAAAATATCATCATGATGACTTCGACATCATGGTGGGGCGATGAATATAAGATCCTGTAATCAATTGTGTCAGCTAATGACAGGATGATCGGCCTAGAAAATTGAGTTGACAGATGCCGCGTAGTCAAACTCCCAAATCGACTTCAGTTGATTTAACTATAAGTTCATCTCGTGCGCCGCTTTTATCGTGGCGAGCGGGAGAGAGAATGAATCAAGAAGATATCAAGCAATAAATATTTGCTTTGGTCTACAGTAATTTCCCTCAATTTATCTCTTTTGTTTCCGCAGCTGTTTGGCGGTCGCAGATGGTCAGTGTCTTCCAGTGCGATGGCATTCCCAGATTTTCTACATCCCAGTTCCCATACAAACTCATTATCCAGGAGAAGAAGACGAAGTGAAAAACTTTCGAGAAATGCCTCTCCGCGAATTTTCAGGGTCCGTCTGTATGCCGTGACTTATTTAATTTATTCGTAATTATGGGATACAAACTTCCCTGATTTAGGTGGGATAGACAGGAAAGAAGTTATTTATAATGGACTGTGGAAATGTGTTGACTGGCGGAATTTTGCATAAATAATTTTACATATATTTATTCCACGATTGTAGAACAACTAGGTGAATTAAATAAGTGTATATTTTAAAGAAGAAGAATATAATAAATAATTTGCTATAATTTTCAGGGCCAGCTCAAAATCTGACCATTCTTCCTAAATTAAAAATCTTAAATTGGTGTACTAAATTTATGTTGTATTTTTAATAACTGCAATTTGGAAATATAGCACATAATTCTAAATAGAAAATTGAGCAGAAACATCTATATAAGTCATGAGGGATCAATTTGTGAGAATGCGAATCAGACATTGTGAATGTCAATCAACTCTAAACGACGAGGATGTATTCTGCTGAAAATGTCTATAATGGCCTGTATATCTATGTACAATCAGTGATGAACAGGAAGCAGAGCAAATCCGTTCAAATGTGTCGCGACAGCGGCGCTACGTATGTAGGTTTTCAACCTACGACGGATCGATGCTGACCGCTCACATTCGCAAGCAGTAAATGATAGAATGTAGATGGTTTGAGCACGGCAAACATGTTCGGAAATAACTGTTGGTCAGTTTTACGATGGTTGATATAGCAGTTGTTGGCAAGTCTGTTTTCGTTTTCCATGCTTGCGTCCAGATGCCAAGCTCAGCACAGAAAAAAGACGCAGAGGCTGGGGCAGATCAGTCAAATAAACATCTGCGAACTTCATAAACTCTTCTGGTCATGCAGTAACCTCTGTTACGTGAGATGGAAAAATTGACAGAGCTGAGGCCACAACATCTTGACCATCCATAAAATTGCGTGAAATCTCTTCATTCAATAATCCAGTCTTTCTGTGCTTCTGAATTGAACATGACCTTGGATTTTGTTATATCGATGCTCAATATGTTGGAGACATCCTGAACTTCTTTGTACTCACATGTGAAGTTGGATTTAAATAAGCACGCGCCAAAATCATTAATAGTATTATTTTAACAA
Organism: Nematoplana nigrocapitula; assembly: GCA_032274565.1. NCBI lineage: Eukaryota > Metazoa > Platyhelminthes > Proseriata > Nematoplanidae > Nematoplana > Nematoplana nigrocapitula. Next base: position 4,893 of record JAUYWV010145244.1, on the reverse strand, counting down.
AACGAAATATTGCCCTGCATAATTTTACCCACACAATTATAACTTTGTTGTTGTTATGCTAAAATACTTATTATTCAATTTAATGATTTTGCTATATAGCACAAAATCTCTAGACATTTTACAGTACCGGTGTGCAAAACGCTGGAAAACACTGGAAAATTAGACAGTTTATCGTTTGAGCTCTAATAGAGAACCCCTGCATTTTATTTTATATCCTTTTCAATCATACGGTAAATAGTTGTAATAATTTTTCAAATCCCATTTTAATTAAACTTTCTTTAAACACATTACAGACACTCACTTTTTTGGTTTAATTTCTAAAAGAAAAATCTTTAAATATTCTCGCACTGTAATCATATTTTGCTGCCTGCCATCTTATCAACGAACAAAGGGCCGGTAAATGGTTCGTGTATTTGGTAGGAAAATGGAATAAAATATTATAGCTTATTTGGTTCATATCTAATCTATTCACTTTTTGAGAGATAACGTCAGTGTAAAAATGTTTAATGTCTACGTTATATAGTTCTTTTAGAATTAGAATTTCGAAATTTAAACTCAATGGACTAATATTTTTCAGCATAAACTATTTAGACAGCATGGACTGGAATTAACAAACGAACTGTTTAGAGCAATGTCGATTTCAAAAGTGCAGCACCCCCTATGAAAGTTTACACCGGTTGCAAACTTCTTCAAGAACCACTCTTTACAATAAGTGACTCTTCAAATTTCACCATTGTCGGCGGGCCGAGCAATATGAAGAACCCCGGGGACCTGCTTGTGAGGTGTCCCGCATACACGATTCTTCTGTTCCAGCTGTGGGGGCCTTTCGCACAATTGCAGGTTGTTTTTTCACAGCCGGATACTCGACTTCCTTCGGCGACTGGGGCGGACCGTGCCCCTCCGTGTACAGACGTGACGAAACAAGATTTAAGATTTTTAAATTAAAATACTAAGAAATCTACATGACATGAACATTTGAATTTGTTTACATAAACATAAATTTATAATGAATCATAGATATGAACAAACATATTGGTCAACCTATCCATTCTAGCTGTGTAACAAAATCTGTAATAGCAACAAAGATGGTTTGGACAGCTAAAATGAGCACTGCTTCAATTATTTGTTCTAGAACATTCCGGGGACTTATTCGTCGTCCGAGTGGGTTAACTTGAGCACTGCTCAACTAGCGAACGAGACTGTGACCCCGTCGAAATTTCCCCTCCATCAAGTCAACTACTCGGCCAAAGCATCAGCAACAGCGGAACAGAGACATTCGGGCTTACTGAGCGCCTCCGACCTGCCAACAGGTGGTGGCGACGCCGGAGGATTTTCCGACATCACTCGGAAGAGTTGTCTGGATTTCAGGGATTTCTTTGATCTCTTTCGGGCATTCAGCGTACGAGGTCGTGCCGATTTAAAGCTTCTTTTTGACCAAGTCGTCTCGCCTTTGGTCGACACTGACTGGATCGGGTCAGGTACTGGGGCGCAGCATCGATTGGTGGACATGGACAAGGAGACTGGTATGTGCGTGCTCCATAGCAACAATGTTGTCGGACTCTCTGAGAGTATAATGTACAATTACAATTACAATTACAATTATTCAGGTATACATTTGAAAATCAATTGCCTAGCACTGACTAATGTGAAGCGTGTAAATTCCAAATAGATGGAGGCGTCCATCCGAAAGTCCAGCTCACAACACCCCTAGATTCTAAATCTAGTTGATCTATATATTCGTTCATCGTCAATAGACATTATCGAGCAATCTAGAATGTGTAGATATGTTATTTTCGTACGAGATAGGGAAAAGACGCTTTGTAAAAATACATTTTAGAGACTGGATATGTGGATGTGCCTGCGAAAGTGATCATTTCGGAAAATCATTCGAAGTATACAAAGGAGGATACTGAGGATACAAAACTCTTGATGGTCTGTAAAGAAAAGAAATTTCCCATCATTCAAACACATACTGCACATACCAGAGCATACTGTGAGTATGGAAATGCTTTCACTTTTCATGAGAAGAAAGTTTCGTTGGTGATTTTTTCTGGGGTACATCTAATATCGATGTCCAAATTGAACCAATGGTGAAACAACGGAGGTATACAGAATATGAATGTTTATCTATCTATCTATCTGTGTACCGTGTCCTTCTAAGACGTAGGTGACCATGGACTTCCACAAATATCTATCCTTGCAGATTTTCAAAACATTTAGTAAAGTCAAGCTTTCCTTTCGTTCCTCTGGTATTTGCACCTATATCCATTTTTCTAATACTTCCATGTAAAATTATGCTAGACGAGGTCGTCCTCTTCATCTTTTTCCATCAATCATGCCTGTTGTTATAATTTCTTCTAGTCCCTCTTCCCTCTTCCCCCCTGGCCCAGGAATACATGCTGCCTTTTTCTTGTCAATTTGATCATTTTTTTCTTCTTCTGCTCTATTTAGGACTTCTTTATTTGAAATGTGGTCTACCCAGGATATTCTGAGCATTCTTCGAAAACACCACATTTCAATGACTTCAAGTCGACTTTCCATCTGTGTTGATATCGTCAAACATTCACTTCCATAAGGTTAGAATGAAGTAGACATAACAGCGTAGAATTACTTTCCTTGTTCAAGAGTCACATTTGCCATCTTCAGTGATCAAGCTTCCTAGGTAGTTAAACGATTTCACTTGTTTAATGTTGTCTTCATTATTTTTAGCTGACTCTTCTGATCCTTTTGCTTGCTTATCACATCAGATATTCTCGACCAGTGTTTAAAAATTGTTTTCTCTCGACTAGGTGTAATATGCATAACTAAGTAGTTTGATTTCTATTGTTTTTGTTATATTTTTTTAAAATGATATATTTACATATATAATACATTTTTACTAATAACGAAATAAAATTAAATTAAGAAAAATGCTTATTAAATACACGAACTTTTGGTCTGCTCAGATCATAATCATGATGAACATTTTAAAACCTGAATATAAGTAAATACTGTAGTAGTTCGAGAAAAGGACTGATAATTAACTAAAATATCTAACAAACATTTGGAATGAAAATTGACTGCTACATGATTCACTAAATAATGACACGAAAAAAAGAAAGTCTAACACTTTAGGTAAACGTTTTCAGGCTGAAATCTAACTATATGTATATTTCCTTATGTAATTACTGATGTCTGGCAGTGCTTCATGTTAAGTGAAACATGGCAAAATAGAGTGCATTATGTACCAATATCTATTGATTAGTCGTTCTTTTTACTAAACGAACATATATATTTTATAAATTTAAACAAAGAACAATAATTATATTATTTTTATTTTTTACTCTTAACACATGGACTGTTTTTGTAATTATTTACAGTACGATATATATATAATATATATATATGTTTGTGATAGCTTTGTCGATTTTGGAATACATGTACGACTAAATATTGCGCGCTATTCATCACAATTTCACTTCCGGGAGATAACATCTGTCATAGTTTATTTTGGGAGGGAATCCTTCGCGTTCTTATAGCAAAAATATGCGACCCGACAGTTTTTTTTTAATTTGGCATTGTTTTCGTGTCATGATATGAAAGCATTTAAATAATTTAATCTAATACTTTCTTCAGCCAGTCACGAATATGTTCTGGTTTAATAAAATAATTTCACAAATTGTATATATTGACACTGAAAACAGTTCGTTTATTTTAATTAAAATGTGTTAGCAATACATGAGAAGTCAATGAAATGTTTATATATAGTTGCCATTCTCTTCAATCACATTTTGACAATGGCCAATCAGCTTTTAATAATAATAATAATAATATATTATTATTTATCCACAATCATCAGCATAAATGCATTCGGAGTGGAGCATAAATGCATTTCTATTTCATGACGCATTATCTCACTTGTGAAATCGGTAGTTCTTCTTTTCCGGGAAATTATAGTATGTACTTTATCTTTGGTCGATTATTTTTTCTTTGCGCCTCGTTTTCAGTTTTTGGAAAACAAGTCGGTCACAAATGTTTAAATCAGTAGAATATGGAAACTATTTCAAGCGATTGCAGTTTTTATTTGCAAGATATTGGTTCGTTTGATTCGACACACTTGTATTGTCATGTTGAAATATGCCATTTTCCAAAGGCACAGATTGACGGGCGCGCTGAAGTTCATATGAGCTAAGTGATTCCAAGTCTTAATTGATAGTAATGTTCCTATATAATGACTTAAAATAATTACCACCTACGATTTCCTAGTCGTGTTCTTTCCAAGAAGATTCTTATGAAACTATTTTCTGTGAGTGACGACTACACATTCGTTATACTGGTACGTCGGCTAAATATTGTATTGATATCTCGGCAACATTGAATTCGTTGTGCCTTGTTGTTCTCCTTCAACAGCTGTAGCTCATCAGCAATTTGCTGTATACTTCCTGCCGTCTACTTTAATGATTCTTTAACCATTTTGAATATTTGAATTTTTTCTACTCTAATGGGATCTTTAGTTCTGCCACTACCTTCTTTTCTTTTAAAATATTGTCTTGTACCTTCCCTCAACTCCTTTTATATCAGTTTAATTCTTGTCGATCCAATTATTTCAGCACTCCAAGCGTTCTATAGTAATGAATGAATATCAATACACTTGAACTCATTGCTTCGTAGTGTTTCTATAACGGCTTATGTTAAATTCAATGAAACATTATCCATTTCATAGAGTTAACAATGCAAAACTAAATAAATTATCACACACTAACTAGGCTGTATAAATTAAAATATATCCATCGGCATTAAAATGATATATAGATTTGGGGATATGTATTTTCTCATATTTTTAAAATAAAAGTAAGAGCGACACTGATTGTAAACATTTATTCTCGACGCGTTTCGGTCGTATCATCAGACCAT
>JAUYWV010145233.1:0-10364 GCA_032274565.1 Nematoplana nigrocapitula | reverse complement strand
TTTGGTTATCAAGGGATACATAGTTGGTATCCTCGAATAGTCAACGGTATGATAGATGTTGTTGTAATTTCCGGTCGAGGGGACGCGTCAGCGCCCCGATCTCCGGCGGAAAGAGGGAAGGAGAAAAGAGAAATCAGAGAGAAAATAGTGAGAAAATTAATGACGGGAAAGAGAAAGGTGAAAGAGAGAAAAGCCAAAAAATAATGAGAGAAAATAGAGAAGAAATAGAGGGGAGAAAGCATAGTTCCAGCGAATGCAGCACTTAGCCTGCCGGAACAGGACACCCCGCCACGAGAAGGCGGCTGCATGGGGGCAGCTCAGATAGCTCGCAGTGAAAGATAGTCTGTCACTTCCACGATAACGGAAAATCGTATTTAATTTTGTAGTAAATAGAAGGCATACGACACAATAAGCAGGCTGGCAACACATACCATCGAAGCCTTTAAGACAACTGACTGGACGATAGCGGTGAGTTCTTCGAGGCGCTGCAGAACCAATCCGGTAGTCTTCTCGAGAACATCGTCAGCTGAAATGAATAGCATCGCTAATGTGACAACCACCCGCTTAAAACGCACCCGTCATGAAAGAATAGTTTCACAAAGGAAACAAGCAACACCTATATAATACAATACCAAACCCTAATGAATACAATACAAAACCTGCAGATCAATATATGACGTCACAAACAGACGCAATTACAAAATCAGATGTCAATTGCAAATGAATAAAACTTTGTCGACCAATTGTCGCAGCAAACCTAATTGTAACCATAATGTTTTGAAAAGTTGTGTGTGTCAATCTTATTATCAAATCGCTAATTCAAAGTGCGTTGGTGAACAACTCCATGAGACATCGATCCCTCTCAACTGCATAAGATAACTTCACTTAGGCACTTGGCCAACAGACACAGGGTGTACACATTTGAACAAAAGAAAAACATTTCTAATAAACGAATCACGAGCCAATGTGTCAATAGGAGAATAAAATTGTACTACATTTAACACCTGACTAATAATAAAGAATCAGAGTTAAGCATAAAGTAAAATAAAAAAAGTTGCAATTTTACTTAAATGAGAAATGATAGAGAGAAATATGAAGAAATTAATTTTTAATTATTCTATTGACTTAAATTAGGTTTATTTTATTATTTATTTTATTGATTTGTTTGTTTTTTGTTTTTTAAATCATTTGTTTATTGTTTTATAGGAGGTAAGCAAAAGTTGGACTGCAGGTACAACATCACCATACCGCTACAACTAGACCACCAAATGCCATTATTATTGTGAAGGATAAGCATTTTTATTCTTTTATTAAATATTGGTTTAAAGTTTAATTCTTTAATCACTTAAAAAGTTTGTTCCAAATTTGGGTGTCACTATATGAATGTTTTTTCCCAACATTAGTTTGAAATCTAGCAGTATTGAAACTATAAGTTTTACGGTATAAGCGTTAAAACCATTGTATTTCAATTTTTTTCTTTGACTAATTTTGGAGTTTTAGCAGTTTCTCTTATATGTCTTATTATAAACATTTTTAAATGGTTGTTTTATTCTTAGTTATTCTACAGTTACAGTATGCATTTTGGCTTTAATAACTGGCTTGCATTAAATTGTATTGTTTTTTATATAATATTTTACTAATTTATTTTTAATTTTTGTAAGCTAAATATATTTTGTTTAGAGGTCTTTGTATAAATAAGTATAGCCTATTTAATATTGCTTGTATTAGTGAATTAGATATTCTTTTTTATTGCTTTCATCTCATTTATCCCTAACTTTATATATGATGGGTGCTATTTTACTTATCTTTGTTTTTAAATGTCTTATATGATCATTCCAGTTTAGGTTTTTATCAATTATACACTCTAAGGCCACCGAAAGAGGGCACCTCGCTACTGACAGACTGTGTGACATTCAGTTTTAGAGGTCAACAAAAGATTTTGTTGTTATTGATTCTTTTATGAAGATGATATTTTACGAAAATCACGATCTTTGACAGAGCAATTTCTGTTTTACAAGTATATTTCTCAGTTGTCCTTATAGTTTTTTCTGTGAAGACTCAGACTTTGCAATCCCGTTCTGTTCGTCACATATAACCAAAGCCACCCTCGCCCCCACCATAAACTTCCGCTCAGAGTTGAGAAATAGACTGTGCCGCGGTGACGTGTGTGATACCCTCGAGGCCACGTCTGGGTGTCGAATGTCAACCACCAGGCAGAGCCTCAGACATTTTTTCTGACCTCGGTTTCCGCATGAGGCGTCAATACAAATCTGACATGTTTGGCGGGGTTGACGCAGCTATGCTGACATCGAACTATTTTTGGAATCGGTGGTTTCCAGTCGGTCAATTTTAAATAATGCAAACCGAAAACAGGCCGGAAAACAGACGTCATCAATATAGAGAACATAATTTCTACTCTACATAAATTCGGTATGTCATTGGTTAAACCTATTGGGAGACAATGTTTCTCAATTACACTTTTTCGACAGAGACACAAATCAACGGAATCGGTTAGGCCATAGATATAAATATAGCCTACCTTAGCTTTCTCTACCTACAGTAGAAACTACAGTATAGATTGACAATCTGGACTAATCGGTAGAGAGAGAAAGCCGGCAATTTATATCTATGGGTGTACCTAACTATTAACAGTTTTTGCCAACCATCCCTATCTTCTACAAGGTGACAAATTCTGTCCGTTGTGACCCGCCCCATCCCTTTGACATCATCCTCCCATATTCGCATCGGTCTGCCTTGGCAGTGCCCACCTTTGCATTTTCCCTGCATCAGAGTCTTTGTCATTCCGTCTCGTCTGACCTGATGTCTAAAAATGACACTTTCCTTTTCATGACTGATTCCATTAGTCTTTCCGGTCGCTTTCCAGCATTTGATCATCCCCAGTATACCTGGGCAATAGTGCTTTTTCTCTCCCCATGTCATTTTCATAGGTGTTTCTAGGGCACAAAGACCCGGTGGTGGCCATCTCCTCTCCGGGTGTGGATGGCCGTTGGCTCCCACTGAGCTCATCCGCCCAGAGAACACTGCAAGTTTTCAAAGTCTGTCACACTGTATTCGTTGTGTGACTTGTTTATAAATCGGGTATATCCAGATTTCAACGCAGTACACGCGAACTTAAGTCCTTGATAGATCCCGCAGTTAAAAAAGTAACTCTCTTTTCCTTATTTCTCAATTTTCCTTCTCTACATTTAGTTTCCCTTCTTTAATCATCTCATCCATTTTCATTCATTTCTTCTCTTTCTCCTCCCTTTTACTTCTTAACAAAGTTTCACATTCTTTTCCTCGTCTCATTTCTCACTTTTCCCTCTGTTTTTGTTCTTCCTATTCATCTCATTATACCCATTTAATTTCATGCTTTTGTTCTACTACTTTACGTCCCTTTTCTCCAACTTCAACTCTCCCTTTATTCTCCTTTAGACACCGAGTCCTCCTTCGAGACAGAGCCCTTAATCCTGCCTGGATGATCTCGGACAAAGATTCTGGTAATTTCATTGAATCGTGAATCAGCTCTTCGTTTGCCACGCCGCAGATTCTTCCGCGCGTTGTACAGGGTGTCCACAAAGTCAATTTCTGTCCGCATCCTTCTTGCATATATTCATCAATGGTCTCCACAGCGATGTTACTGTATTCTTAAGGTCATTGATGTCCTTTACTTTGGTGCGGTACACAACATCTTTCACATACCCCCACAAGAAAAAGTCCAAGAAGTTAAATCTCAAGGGACAAGGAAAAAACAGAGAGGGAGAAACCGTAGGAGGTCCAAGAATTTGCCTGCCCGAGCAGGACACTCCCGCCACGAAAGGCGGTGTCAATCTATTTGCCGACATCGCACGCACAACGCGCCCACCTTTCTTCACCGAGGTCTCTGTATTCTCGCAGTCCTGGAAGACGTGGAAGCCGAGAAGGCCCTCCTGTACCTCCTCCCACCTGTGCCATGCCCGACAAGCGTAGGACTGTCGCAAGGCCTTGTCCTGATCGGCGTGCAGACATGAGCGCACCCGGATCGCTCTCTTCTCTTCCAGGGTGTTCGAGGGCATCAGGGTGATCTGGGCCGGTTGGGCAGTCAGTGGCACCTCGATGCGCACCGCAGCCGCCTGTCCAATACTCAGCGCGGTGCTCGGTTGTGGTTGTGGTGCAATGGGCTGCTGTTGGACACGCAATGTTGGGACGGCTGTGGAAACCGGTGGCGGGGGTGCGGGTGCCAACAAGGGCTGGTTCAGCGATCGATCGGCCGGGGTTGGGGCCGGAATCAATCTGGCCAGTGTCTTCTTCGGAGACGGCACATAACCGGCATTGCGAGAGTGGGTCCTCAGCGCTTTCACTTGTTCCTGTTGCATGATTTGCAGAATCTGGCGCTGACGTTCGGTTTGGGCCTGACTGAGGATCTTCTCCAGATCCGCCTTTTGGACTCGGGTCATCCGGAGCTGGTAGCGCAAGGTGTCCAGTCGAAACTCGACAAGGACACTCTCCTCGTTAAGTTTAGGCTTGGTGAGCAGATTGTGACTGCTCAACATGTCGAGCAGTTGGCGCCGGAGAACCGCATTGATGGGGCTGGTTGGCGAGGGCGCAATAGCGGGCACTTGAGGTCGCATTGCAACCGGAACCTGTCCGATACAAAAACACCGAATTACTTACTGTCTGGACCACAAAGTAGGGATACACAGAGTGGTTGACTCATGTCTATATTTAGATATTTCCATTAAATTTTGTATATACGATTAAAAAATTAGGAAATTTATTTTTTAAGAAACTTATAATTTTCTATGCTGTTAATTGTAATATACTACTTTCTCAGTAGTTGTATAAAACTTTCATACAATATGGTACTAGAATTGCCATTCGCACTTTATAGACTCGTGTACGAACACCAAATTTTTCGCCGGATAAAAATAAAAACTAATGTTTATTTATTAGGGCTACAAATCGCGACATGTTTTAATATGACACCGATCCCACTGATCACATTAGGACATTTTGCAATAAAGATGATGAACTTTTATCCGATAAACTACCAGTGTAAACTTTCCATGTAGTTATAATACTATAATTCCCAAAGAATTCAAATCAGCCAACCATATGCAGATAGTTTTTGACTGCTGCCATACAACGTACACGTCTTATCTTAATCTATGCTCCGTTATGAGCGCTACAGTATTTCTTCTCAACATTAATCCACTTGTCGGAAAATCTAATCCAGTAGTCAGAATAATTGATCCAATGACCGGAAAATCTAATCCGGTAGTCAAAATAATTGATCCTATGACCGGAAAATCTAATCCGGTAGTCAAAATAATTGATCCAATGACCGGAAAATCTAATCCGGTAGTCAGAACAACTGATCCAATGACCGGAAAAGCAAATCCGGTAGTCAAAATAATTGATCCAATGACCCTAAAATCTAATCCGGTAGTCGGAATAATTGATCCAATGTGCTAGGATATTGCCCAGTCTGATAGAATCCAGCGTCTCATACAAATCATCCAACCAACATACAAACCTGAGGTTGCTTCGACGGTGGTGGTTGACTTTGTGGCTGAAGATGCGGTGTCGACTGGGAGTGGTGTGGTTGTGTGGCCGGCAGGATAATGTGGTTCCTCGGCGCCGGCGCCGGTTGACCTTGCATCTTAGTCCGGATTTCGTTGAGTTGTTTCAGCATTGTAGCCTGCTGTTCAGTGAGACTGGGCAGTTTCTGCAGCCGCGCAATCTCCGAATTCACTTTGGCCAGAAGATTGCTGTTGTTGTTCGCAGTATCGGCTGCTTTGTTGGATGAAGAAGACGTTGCTGTTGCAGTTGATCCGGTCTTCTTTGTTTCTTCAGTATCCACGGCGACCGCATTCTTCTTCAACATATCCTGCGAGTCGCCATTTCCATTACTTTTATCCGGTTGACAACTATTACTATTTCCGATATGGCCGGCAGTTGCAGATTTTTCTTGACTAGGAGGAGGAAGAGGTGGAGGGGGCTGTGGAGCAATGGACTGCAGGACAGTTGAGGTCGTGAAACAATTGGTCGGTTGCACTGCTTGACACACCTGGCGGAGGGAGATGCATAGAAAAATACAGCCTAACTGCAAACTATATAAAACAATTTCACATAATCTTAGTTTAACTTCTTTACTACTAATAGTAGTATACTACGACAAATAAAATTTCTTCTACCTGACTAGACTGGGCGGTGAATGTCTGCCCGGGTTGTAGGGGAATGGAGGCACCGCTGGTCGCTGCGGTGAAAACCAACTGGCATCCGGATAGGCCAGACGGGGCTGCAGCCATAGCCATCGTCTGAGGTAGAGAGGTGCCGGCCATTCCGCCCCCCTGACCCGCTATGGGAGCCGCGGGAAGCAGGATGGGCATCTGTAGAAACACTGTTTGGGCGGGTTGGGAGGGCATCTGCAACAGACGGCCATCCGGTAGTTGCATCATGGGGTACGGCATAATGGCGACGGGGGCAGAACCGCTACAATGGAGCATAAGAAGAAAGTAAACTCAGAATTAGTCACTTAATCTTATTAAATATTGAAAGTTTAAAAAAATAAAAAGGTTCTAGTACCACCATTGAATTCATTGGTGGTTTATCATGTTCTCACCACAACAATTGTCTTTTTTCTCTTTCCGCTTTTATTTCGACTCCCTTACCTGCGTGTGCTTTCCTGTGCATCCCATATTATCTTACCTTATTCCACATGCTTCAACTTCCACGCCCTCTGAACATCTCCGGAGGTGCCTAGTTATTCAGACTTGCCAAGCAATAAATTTCCTGAGTCCATGAGACAAAAAACATCTTTTCCACTCCTTTTATTAAACTTTTATTTAGAATTAAGCTCATTTCGTCTAAATAGCTCAGTTACGCGAAATTATATTCTTGTCTTCTTCACATTTGTCTTTTTCCTCTCACATTTTCTCTCCTTTCCTCTTATGTCATCTCCCCTCCTCTCCCCACTTCTTCACCCTGTCCTCTCCTCTTTTTTACCCTCTGTTCTCTTCTGTCTTCCTCTCCTCTTCTCTCAGCATTAACTTCTCTTTCTTTTCCTCTCCTCTCAACATTTCCTTCTCTTCTTATTATTATTATGGGCGTTCGGGCGGCCGATTCGCCGTCCCCACCTCCACGAGGAAATCCCACACGTTGTCCGGGTTGGCCGCTATGTCATCTGGGTCTTTCAGGTTGAATCGCGCTCTGGTCGTTTGGGTTGGGACATGCGAGGAGAAGGTGACGTACTGAGTCTTGTTCCCCTTCTCTTCTTCACTCCTCTCCTCTCTTTTCTATTCTTTTCCTCTCAACTCCTCTCTTCTCTATTCTCCGCCTCACCTCTCAACCTTTAACCTTCTTTCTCCATCTCTCCTCTCTTCTTTTCTTCATCCCTCTCCTCTATTTTCTATTTTTTCCTCTCAACTCCTCTCTTCTCCGCCTCACCTCTCAACCTTTAACATTCTTTCTCCATCTGTCCTCTCTTCTTTTCTTCATCCCTCTCCTCTTTTCCCATTTTCTCTCCTCTCCTCACAACCTTTTACATCCATCTCCATCTTTCTTTTTCCTTCTTCTCAATCGGGGTAGGGCACACTGGTAGCAGTCACTATCCTCCAGAAGCATCTGCGTATTCCGATTAGAGATTATTCTTCTCCAGATAAGATAGTGTTGTTTGTAATATATGTACAGTATACAGCATGTCTACCACTGCACGGGGAAGGAATCGCACCAGTTGGCGGCAGTCTGCTGGGCCACGTTGATATTCATAATGTTCACGTTCTGCTGAACGAAAGCCGATGAGGCGTCAGTAGCATTGTTGTTGCCGGGGGAAGGCAGAGTCACCCCTCCGGCTGCTGTGCTCGTCGCGTTTCCCGCGCAGGGAACGGCGGTGGGCAGAATGGGTTGACCTTGGAGTGAGGCAGTGGCCGGGAGAGGCGCTGGGGCGATTGGCTGCGATTGGGGCGGTGCCGCTTGGACGAGCAGAGTCGCCTGTGACTTCAACGGTTGGACCACTTGAACTGGACGCTGGCTGCTGGTTGCCGCTGAAACTGCGGAACTGTTAGTTGGAGACGACCTGGGAGGATATGAAATTGGGCAAAGTCAAAAATAGAAAGAACTGGTTTCTATTTGCATTACGACTGATAGTCGAGAGGAAGAGCAGACAGACAAGTGTAACGACTCCTATCACGTCAATAACAATAATGTGTCCTCGTCCACTTCTTCACAGACCACCTTTCAATTAATACCAATCTCAAATTTCTAATGATCATCCTTCTTACTAATGGATTTTTGGCGATCTTTATCAATCCGGCCGTAAATTATTTTCTCAGGACTCCTACATTTATACTATACTACTCTGAGTAGTGTAAGATTATATGAAAATAAATATCAACACTTTATCAGAAGTGACAGCTTAAAACATAAACTAATTATCTAAAAAACTAAATACTTTCGCATCAATTTTTCAAGATTTAGGTTATCGGTTACAAGAAAAAATATCATAAATTTATGTCCAAATCAAAATACATGATTAACTCACGGCGGGTCTCGAACCCGCAATCGTCTACTTACTAGGAGGCAGGCGCCTTAGCCATTAGACCACGTCATTCTAAAGCAACTAAAACCAATCTCGAATGGCAAACTGAAATCGACTTTGAACATAAGCGTGACGGACATAGATACAGACATTTTCCTATTTTATTTATGGATTTGGAGCCCCCATTACTACTATACTACACAAATGCAGAAAGGGACAATGAAGTCTGCCCAGCTAACTTCATTAGCGTATGTCGGAAAGAAACTAATGCAGTACCCACTTTTACTTAGTTAAACGTTAAGACTGAGAGAGAGAGAGAGGAGTCATTACAATCAAGCAGAGCGAGCGCCAGCGGAAACCCACTCTGTCGACCGCTGACTGTGTTCCGCGCGACAAGTCGTCAATGGTGAATCGATGGCACCACTGAACACCAAAAACAACACACACTACAACAGTACATATCATCGCAGCACTGGTTGTAGTGGTTCAGCTGCTACTGCCCTGAGCAGTGCATTTATTTTCTGAGAAAACCAGATAGAGGGAGACAAGTGCAATCTCACACCGCGCATCGTAGCTTCGGCAACGAATACGGGGAGACTGCTCTGAATCGCCTGGATTACGCAAAGGTGTAAGTTTGTGTTGCTTATTCGTATAATATTTTAAAAGAATTCTCATTATTATCACCAATTCATCCGGCTTGATGCTCTCGGCAACCTGCCATCACTTACGAAGCTCCCAGATGTGGAGTTACAGTATCATTGGGTGAAAACAGCTGGAATGCATGCTATCACTGGCGTTTCTTGGTGGTCCTATCTCGTTCCTACTTCGCTATAGGGGTTTGATAACTACAACACTGTAATACTCACGGGTGAAAACGAGGTTGACCTCAAACTACTTGCAGATGAACATTGTACGGTTTGAAAGAGAACTTCATTCACACGTTTTCAAATAAAAAATTCACAATTTGTTAAATGTATGGACGTGTAAAACACAGAAACAGACCATAATTATATTATTAGATGTTTGTTAAGCCCTGATTAAATTGGCTACTTTATTTTGTATATTTCGTTTCTATCTAGGGGGCATTGTTGATTTTTACTAATTTTGTGCTGTGTCTGCAAAGTTAACAAGTGAATGCTGCAAATGTTATCAATAAAATACCCCTGAAAATGCGCAGTACAAACGCAGGAGAAAACGGAACGGCACTTGCGTGCGTACTACTACACGTTTATAGATACTGGCAAGTGGAATTCATAAATAGAATAAATAGGATTTATAAAGTAACCGTTAAAGGTCGCCATCTTGGAACAAAAAGAAAGAATATGATCAGTGTTCGTCTATATATAGCAATCAGCATACTGGTTCAATGAAATACACGTTAAAATGCGGGAGGTATTAAACTATATGCACAGTTAGTTAATACAGTTGTGAAAACTGGACCCTATAGGCAAAAATCAGCAAAGGATCAAAAAGCATTTGAGATGAAGACCTACAGAATCAAAAGAATACGAACGACTTCGTTACAGTATAATGATCATACAGTATAAGCACATCTTGGAAAATAATCATCAAAAAATAAAATTAAAGTTTTCTAGTCACTGAATAAGAGCTGGACGCATAATAACGGTGTTGATTCAGGGTCTTGTAGAAGGAATTAGATAGAGAGAGAGGGAGTATTACCAGGAAGAGACTGGTATGATAGAAGGTCTTGTAGAAGGAATTAGATAGAGAGAGAGGGAGTATTACCAGGAAGAGACTGGTATGATAGCAGGTCTTGTAGAAGGAATTAGATAGAGAGAGAGGGAGTATTACCAGGAAGAGACTGGTATGATAGCAGGTCTTGTAG